>JAPMNP010596396.1:0-18378 GCA_029874935.1 Atherina boyeri | reverse complement strand
AAGAAAAATCCTCAGAGGCCTTCTTTTGTACCTTTCAGAAAGACATTGTGCAGTTCCACACAACCCACCCACATAAGAGAAACTGCACTGAAAGGGTGTGAAATTATTCGATTTGAGATGAGATGAGAAAGATGAAAGGAGAGCGAAGAAGAGGAACAAAGAACGGCAAAAGTAATGCAACAGCTCCTTTAAGCTGAGAGAGGAGAAAGCTGGTTTGAGTGCGAGGACAGTAGGTTGCAGACAATTTGCAGACTCATTCTTGGCAGCTCTCCACGAACCCACAGCAGCCTGATGTTTTCAATTGCCTCTCAGAAACACACTGACACAGAAACATGGCATGTTAGTGCACAAACATGCAGCTGAAAACAAAATCTGGAAACTAGCACCTCAGAGGGAGCCCTCTGTCTTTTCAGTGCAGCAGCTGTTTTAGCAGTGAAAACATGTGCAGACAGAAAGCATATGGAGGCTTATTAAAGGGCCAATTCCTTGAAATAAATTAAAGAGACAAAGAATTTCTGTACTACAAAAGCTACAGGTGTTTTATACACATGCTGCTATCACATCAAATAGGTTTTATTGTCAGAATTTAATATTATAATTTCCTTTGGAGGATTGATAAAGTATTACTCATTCAACTAATTTCATACCTGAAAACAAGCATTCTAAATTTAAACTGAGTGTGAAAGTTTACATCTTAATTTTGTGATTTTCAATTAATAAAAAATCCATATTTTGCTGTGATTCGGGGAATATATACGTCTTCGGTTACCACCAAAGCAAAAATGTAGTTATCTGGGCCTCCGTATGTTTCAAAACATCTTTTCGGAGAGAAGTATAGATTTTCAGCAGATTTTTACATCACACTTAGATCAGAGTAGTAATATACAGCCATTTTTTAAAATCTTAATCTGATTTTGATTTAAAATCATGTTGAATTTGCTGTACCGAAGAACTGGAAAATTAAAACTTTTACTCCTGTTTTTTTTCTCTTTACTTTTTAAATTCTGATCAACAGTTAGATAATTCACTTGGGGAAAAAAATAGATAACAACACTTCACTAGGTCTTTCATTAAAGTTTTACATTCCCACCAAGAAATCTGCCATTTCTGTTTATTTTTAAATGGAAGCTGGAAATTCAAATTTCTCCATTATCACTGAATGCACCATCAGCAGTCCAACGGTATATCTGAAAGAATACAGCATGGTCCCACATTTTGTTTGTTTGTTTGTGTTTTGGAGGACATATGATGTGGAATTTGACTTTAGTTTATACCTGCTGGCTGGCCATTACATTTTGTGGTACACTGGTTAAACTGGTCCAGTTAGATAATGACTTGTTATAAGATTGTACTTGAGAGATCAGTAGAAACTCTCTGGCTGTACTGGAGACCAGGGAAATAAAAGCAATAGGAAATAAAATTGGTATTCAAGATTTACTCTATCAGTTTGATGGAGTCTAAACATGATATGCTGTGTCCTCCAGCTCTGTTAGGGTAATCAGAACAGGGATAGACACTGTACTCCTTGGTGAGTGAGTGGGCAGGGTGCGTGCCTGTGTGCGGTCACATACCAATAATGTAATAAGCTTGTTGGATGCTCTTGAAGTTTACCTTGCCTGTAGGTCAGGTGGGTTCGCGGGCACCGCTGCCACTACCATGATGGAGAATCCGGTGGAATTACGTCGATTGCATAAACGGTTGAAATGGTACGGTATGTCAAAAAACAGTTACGGTGTTTCAAAGAACGTTTGTCGTTTTGTGCCGCCTGTGATGCATCCAGTCTGAAAGGGTTAACAAAGTTTAATTAGGCCCGACTTCTCGCCCCGTCGCCACAGTCTGTATGCAGGGTTCACGTGCAGAGCAGATGTCTGACTGCAGAGTTGCTTAGCTGCTGCACTCCTGGAGGCGGCAATGCAGGTTCAATTAAGACATTTAGATGTCCACGTGAAACGATTTAATTCGTGGTATTTCCGGCTATATCATTATATAACGGGTCAGTCGAGTCTCCACCATCCACTCAGTGGCCATGTGAGAATGCTGACATGTGTCAGAGGCCATCAGCAGTCATGGCTGTGAGTAGGAAGTCATCAGTCATGTATGCATAAGCTGGTCTTAGATTTGAATATGCACACTACTGCAGGCCTAAGGGGAGAGGAGAATGGATGGATGGACAAACAGATGACAAATAGCTGACTTAGGATGGGGAGCAAAGCCAAGCAAAGAAAGATGTTGGAAACAGATCTGGTTGGCAGGGTTTTAACAGCTCGGAGAGGCAGAAGATGAAAGTGACAAACATTAAGTCTAAAGGGAAATAATTAGGAGAAAGTGAGAACGTCAAAAGGAAAAGTGTGAGTGGGTGTACCTTTATCTATGGAGGCTCCAGCCATGTGGTAGAAACTCAGAGCAGTGTCGACGTCATTCACGTTCTTTAGGAAAGTAAAGAAGTTCTCCACCTCCTCAAATGTGATACCCTGGACACATGGATAGAAACACCAATGGTGAAAATCTGAAAAAAATCATTCTTCCAAATTTCACTGGGCCATTACAGAACTGAAATCTTGCAAAGAATCTCCTAATTATTATCATGACAAGAGCTGCAACTGCTTAGCGGACTTTTTGAGAACTCTGCAGTTTGAAACTAATGACAAGAGGACGTGGGCAGAAGCTTTTCACACACATGGATGAACAAAGTGCCATGAACTGACAGGGGAACAGACTGTGTTAAACACATGTGCACAAGTACGCATGACAACAGACTCACTATCCTACAGCTGCCGCACTGCTGATGAGCTCGTTTGAAAAAAAAAGAAAAGAAGTGAGTTAAGCTTTTCTTTTTGCTACGCAGTCTTGACTAAACCAAAAGAAGCTGATGAAGGAAGTGGGCAAAGTCTGAGCAATAAAGACATACAAAGAGAGGCTCAAATAATATGAAGGGCTAACTTCTGGTCCACTACAGAGAAGTGAATACTGGGTGCTAGAGAGCTCTGGTCAGGTGGAAGATGTCCGCCACTGAATGTGCCATCTGCTCTCAATGATGTATTACCTCTTATCCTGGCTATTGCAAACACAATCTCCTTCTCCCTTCAGGCACACACCGCACATTCTATCCTCCCATGTAGGCCAGTTATAGTTGAAACATTTATCAGACACCATATATTACCAAAGAGACCATCATTTCTTGAAGGCTTCCATTCAAGCATGAAGGAAAACGCAGATTTATCTACCTGTGCATCCTTAAACATTTTCTTCAAGCCTTTCTGCATCTGCTTGAGTTTACGAGATTGGACGCCACTGTAGGCCAGCAGCATACCCCCAAACTGCCTCTCTGTGATTCTGCCATCCATAGGATCGTTCCTCTCAAACTGTGGAGGAGAGGAAGACAGGGATTAAGTGCTATGCAGTGGGACAAACAAATTAATATGAGAAGGACTGCACAGGGAGATGGAAAACAGTAAATACTGGTGTCAGGCTTCTAGTTGAATTTTGCTTGGAGCTGCCATTTGTGACATTAAATCTGCATGAGCACTTATTTATTTTATTTATTTATCTTTTTACAATGCTTCGCTGGAGGGTGACTTAACAACAGTGGGCTTCGGCTGTGTCAGGTCAATACAGCAGATTTATTTCTTACTATGTTTGGCAGCCAAAATGCTCCCTCCCTTTTTTCTCTCTGAATGTGTCAATCTCTGAAAATGTTAATATGTTGCATTTTTGGCACACAGCACATGACTAAGCCAAAAGAAGCCTGGAGAGGGCATTTCAGGGTTGACATGATGATTCAGGAAACCATTAAGTAACTTTTGTAAAGTAAATGTCCAGCGGTTTGCTTTATGATACAACAACCTGTCAAAAATCTAATATGTTCTTGAACCAAAGGGTGTCATAAAAGTAACATAAATAGAAATAAATAAGGGAATGGTAAAATATAGCCCTAGGTGAGCTGGAGTTGTTACACAAAGAGGGCGAACGTGTGGAAAAACCTTGTCAACCTTATCAGTGGTGTTATTTTACTCTAGGCTCTGTGGAACCATTAAGATATGACAAATGGTGCTTTCATTCTAGCATTTGCTACTAAGACTCTTATTATTGTGATAATAAATTTAAGAAGTGTCTTATTCTCTAATTAATAGCAAAAGCAAATGCTCTACATCTCTGCTTAGTTGTTTATGTAGAGCCATAAAATAGCTCTTAAAAAACAGATTGCTTGTACAATTCATTGTCAAACATTTGACAATCATTAGCACTGATGCAACATTTACAGAATGCATTTCTTATTGCATGCTCTCATTTTCCTTAGTTCAGTTCCTAAGAGTGACTTCACCCTGGAAATGTGGCATGTGTCTGCATACGTTTTGCTGAACTGCAGCATCCCACCAACAACCCAAGAAACTGCATCAATATTAGTTTTTTAACACATGGAAGCCTCTGGTAATGGTGATGAATATACAGGTTTTTGTGATTTATGTTTAATACGACTTGAAAAGTGAAGAAAATAAAAAGTTACCCTGGTTGTAACTTAAAAAAAGTTACATTCACGTGATGATATCAACTGTAAAACATTAATCACCATTAACCCTTTAAAGCCCAACAAATGAAATAATGGGGAGAAAATTAAAAAAAATTAAAATTTAAAGTCATCATTTGTTCTTTTAACACAATATGACAAAAAATGTGCAAAAATAATTTTTCATTATTCTCCATTTATTATCATGTGATAATGTCAAAATTATTGTTGTGTTGTCCACTGCCTACTGGTATCAGGTACATCATATTGTGTACAACAGGGTTTTGAGCAACATTTTGCAATAAAGGGATGTAGAAGGTCGTAGATGCAAAAGATTTCAGAGGCTGTATGTATCAAATATGATACGTTTGGCTTTATAGGGTTAATGATCACCATAACAGTTACGCTACTATTTCTAATATCAATATATCACCTACACAGTGAAACTAATGCGAAAAGTATATTGTTGCCGATATGTGGTCAATGATATCAACCAACGTTACCATCTAATTTGCAGAGAACCGCTTCTGTGACCGTAATCTCTCAAATAAATATAATGTGGATACAAAGTAGCTCGAGTCACGCTAAGACGCGTGTCTCACGCAGCTGGTCGGATGCACTCCTGGTATGAAGCTGGCTTAACACTCACTTATCACTACCTTTTTTGTTTCTCCTAACACAAACATTTTTGGGTTTACTTGTTAAGATACTGTGGTAATGAACAACAGTATTTTAAGTCAGTAAGATTTCTTTAACAGAAAAGTGATATTTTAGCTGCTCTCATCTGTCAATCACACGTTTTACATAACCACAGTAGTTAGTATAACGGTTTGAATTGAAGCTGCAATAAAATATTTTCCGGTAAGAAAACTTGGACCTAATTAGTATACCTCACTTGATGCGCAAGACATAAATACCACGGACATACTGTGTCTCTTTTCATCAATGTTGTGGGTAAATGAAAAAAAGCTGCTGGAAAAAAACAAACGTTTAAAAGTAACCAAATCAAAAGTAAATGAAATGTAAGTGCCTAATGAGGACTTTTGTAGTTTCTTATAGAGCTACAGATACAGTAAAGTTAAGGCAATAGTTTAAGAATACAGCAAAACTCTGGGGCGGTGTGTAGCTCAACGGGTTGATCGCCCGCCCCATGTGCAGAGGCAATAGTTCCTCGCTTCTAGCCGGCCAAAGTTCAACTCTCTGCCTGGGACCTCTTGCTCTCTCTGACCCCTTTCCTGTCAAGCCACTGTCCAGATAACTCTACTTGAGCCCAAAACTCCCAAAAAAACAAACAAAACAAACAACAAAAAAAGAATACAGCAAACATTCACATCTTTTTTCATTACCTCTAGTTTCAGCACGTCATGCTGCAGTTTCCTTTGAAATTCCAAGAAGCTGCCAATAGTAAGTTTTCCCTTCAGGTCTTGTCCGAAGAAGTAGGTGGTGAGTGCAGAGCTGCAGCCGGCTGTCTTCAAGGTGTTGCCTGTTGTGGAGCGGTCACGGTGGCGCATACCCATGCTGGTCTGGGATCGAATGATACTCTGGACCTACAGATAAAGGAGTTCTCTTGTCAGCCAGGATGAAAATGAAGACTTAAGAGTTGTAGTTGACATGGACAACATTCATATTTTCACCTTGAGAAAAGCAGTAGTGCCTCTATTATTAATATGTCACTGCAATACTTTCAGAAGCTATTCTGTTTTTTATGTTAAAGTACAAACCAAATATGTGGGTTGCATAAATTGAGTCTCCTTAAACATGTTTAAATCTTTGCGGGTGTTCTTGCTGACCTGTTCGAACTCTTCCAGGTCCACCTCTCCATCGCCATTCAGATCAAACATCTTGAAAGCAATCTCAAAGTTCCTCTGGGGAGCTGGATACCACAGCAAATGAACCCACACAAAGAGACACATTCTTAAATCAATACATCACAATATGGAAAGAACAGGAACACTGGATCGACCAGAACAGAGTTCAATACTGACTCAGTCATTGCACATTTGCTGCACACAATCTTCAGCCTTGACCCCACAGGGGATGAGCTTAAGGCCCCCACTAAGGGGAAATTAATATCCCACAGGCTGCACAACAATAACTGTACTGGCAGTCTCTCATTCGCCAACTGTGAAGCTGCAAGAACAGACTCAGAATTTTGTATACGAGGTAATCTGCAATGCATCATCCCCATAAGTCATATATGAATATTCATTTTCTGTCTTGTATCCAATTTATGGGTCTGCACATTGCTTTCTGAACTTTGGCAACAATCACCGCCTAACTCCAGGAACACATTTTTTAATTAAATCTTAAGGTTTTGGTAAGTTTTAATTTCATACACACTCTGAAGTTTGCACTTATACTAATGCTAATTTATGCATGGCCTTGAACTGCTTAAAGCTAAAAACAATCACTTTTGCATAACGCTACCTCTTTTTGTGACTTTAATTGAATTATTTTGTGAAACTACACACAACTGTGCTCTACAGTAATGACACAAAACATTATGAGCATCTCTAATCATTTTGCTGTTTATCATCATGTCTAAAAACAGCCTGAAACTACTACAGTAAAGGATTCTGTTTGGTTCAAATCATGGAAGGTATGTAAACTTTAAATTTTGCAAGATCATGCTGGGAGAAAGCCAATACACATAAATTGTGATTTGAATTGCTGCAGACCACTGTTGGTAGAAACTCATCACAGCTAACTGCTAGCACCACACAAGCCTTACTGTTTGGGACATACTTTAAATATTCAACTTCTTTTCAATGAAAAGACGCATTTGACATCTTACAAAGCATGCCATTTTAAAACACTTAACATCTTAGACTGAGATAGTTTATCAAAAGTTGCCCATCTGGGTGGCAAAATACACTTCCATTGTCCTACATTTGTAGCAGTGTTAATAGGATTTCAACAATCCTCGTCTGTCTTGTTAAAAATGCCTTTTCTTGAAATTCTCCATATGAACAGATCATGAAGAATGGTCTCAAACTATGTAGAGGAAGGAGTCAAGCTAAATTTTCATTTCCATTAACACTGACACATTCAGAGCAGAGGCATTAATGTGCAATTACACCCGGTGCCTGTAGATCCAGCTACTGATTCAGTGAATCACAACACCTCTGAAGAAGCTGGCTTGTTGGAAACACATTAACTTTGATAGAGCTAGTTATACGAAACATGCACCATGCTTCAAAAGCCACTTACAAATATGATAATAAAAAATGCCACTCCTTTTTTGTGTTGACAAAGAAAACAGAAATGATAGTTTGGGTAATGCTAAGAATTCAAAAGGAAATGTGTGCAGTCTGCACAGGTTAAAAAAAACTTACTTGAGAGCACAGTGGTGAGGAAGATGTAGTCAGAGAAGGAGATAAGGCCACATTCTCCCAGAGAGTAAAATATGCTGTCCTCATCTGCAAACTTCTCCCTCTCCTGGGCAATTTTCTGCTCATCCAAGCCAGGACACAAAAAGGAAACGTTTGTATTAAAATATGTCTCATCATTCAGCATAAGCCTTATAGCTTCTACAGCTATGATGCTATTTGTGTGCAAGTACATGTGTGTGTGTCTTAGAGTTGAGTTCAATCAGAAAACTGTCTACAGCCAAATGTAGAAACACACACATTGTTCTTAAACACACAATCTAAAAATAGTCCCAGTGAATATGGTTAATTATATATAGATAGGTTATGACGGTCATGCAACTGCTGCATACACATGAAGCCGTACAGGCAGGTGAGGATGGCAGTGAAGAACAATTAGTCTGTGGTCAGTTTGCGTAAAACACTTTATCTGTACTCACTGTACTCAGTGTGAAACTGACATAAAGAGAGGGAAAACATCATGAAAGACTGTAGCACAAACACACACACACACACTATTGATTAACCATATCTGAAACACAACCGGGTGTATTGATCATAAAGAATTTGTGCGATTTAGCTCCCTTCGAATAAACATACACACAAACACACGATTGACTTGATGTTTTTCTGTTAGCATGTGTATATTCACAGCATTGCATGAAAGTGTAACTTAATCACATGCATACTACACACTCAGGGAAAGACTTGAAAGACAGCGTCCCACTAGTAGGACGCTCCACCAAACAGAAGGATAGAGCATGCCTAGATAAGGAGGGTAGGGGGGGGATAGGGGTGGGAGCTGGGCCACTTTGAGCCCACGTGGAGTTACCTCCGTCTGTAAAGAGGTCCATTTCAGAAGAGTAGAGGGGGAGAAACAACTGTTAGACAACATCATGGCCTCTGCTATCTTCAGCAGGGCCTTAAATGACAAGGACACGTATGTGCATTCATTTTGATTCACACAACACACACATTCAAGATCCCGGGGAAGCCACTCAAAGTTAAGAATTCAATTATAAAATTCAATTTTAACCATTTGTATTTCCAGCTAGTGGACATGTATATGTGTAACTGTTTTTGGAGCTCCATTAAGTATCATTTCCAGAGCTGTATTCTGAGCACATAATAGATGAAAGCAAATTTAACATTCCCACAAATACTTAAATGGGAAAAAACATAAATGAATACAAAAATTGGGTGGCACCCCTTTCATTGCATAACAGTTTTTTTAATTATTTCCCAAAGAACCGACTCCCTCCTCCTCCTCCTTAACACATTGATTTTAAGATGGTTACTAAAAACATCTAATATGTCATATGATGTATCAGTATCCCTAATTCATATCCATCTTGACTCTTACAAGTCAGGGATGCAAAGATGGAGAGTAGAGATTTGTACTGTGATATCTATTATTGATGCTAGCTGCATTAATGGTATAAGAAGAGAAGGGAGTGGGGGACAACAGGGAGCTCAGAGACAAAAAAAATAGGTTATTTTTGGAGCTGCGCTTGTAGTTGAGAGAGAATGAACAACAAAGAGATAAAACAAAGAGAAAAATCTGAACTCTTAATGCCTTAAGAGTTAGAGGTTTCCAGTTGTTTGCATGGGCTTAAGAGTAGAGAGTACTAGGACATTGCCATGAGAATTCAGAAAAAAGAGGAAGACTAGTGAGAGGTTGGTTCTGGCCCCAGAGTTTGGAATAATGATCCATGTAGTAAGTCCTCTTGGGCTTAGGTGAGACAGAGTACTAATGCCAGCCCATGAAACCGAAAAGACACACAAACATATGCATGTGTGTAATTCAATGGGTAAGCATGCACCATGCCTACACAGCTACACTCACCAAGAGACATGGACACACTGGCTTCATTATAATGATCAGAGCTGAGGCACAGAGCACATTAGGCATAATAGCTCATTTTTTCCACTGGCCTGAATCAAGGACAAAAACTAACACGGAGAATGGCCCGAATCACCTTGAAGGAAAACAAAAGCAAATATAATGGCCAAAGAGCCAAATGGCACATTGAGCTGATAAAATAAGGGATCTTAAAGAGAGCATTGGAATATGAACAAATAAAATGGTGAATACTCTCTTATATGTTATTATACGATTTGTAAAAGTAAAAAAAAAAACAACAACTACAACATTAAGTTCTCACTTAATCTATTGACAATAAGATGACATCACTTTCTTGCATTCTCTGTTATTCAAAGAGATCTATCATACTGCAAATATTTCAGCTAAATGTGTTATGTAATACTATTCTCTGAGTCAGACATACTGTAGGTGTAATAATGTGTACTATATCAAGCTTTGGGAACTCTGAATTTTAGCATCTGAAGTGGCCTGCTTATGAAACACTTAGTGTTACTAAAAACGTTAGAAAACTATCGCCAGTTATGCAAATCTGTAGAAATCTGTGGCCCATTCTTCTGTAAAGAACTTGGTGGGTTTCCTTATAAGACCTGACCACTTTAAAAAAAAGAGAAGTGTTTATAGAATATTTTGAAGACTTGCATGTTTAGAGTAGCTGCATGATCCACTTCTTCATTTGGTTCATAAATTTCCTTTATCTCCAAATATTTTCCTTTAGGCTTTGCATAAAGTCAGAAACTCATTGTTCCATCAGCGATGCTGAGCCTTTTTGGCCCACATGCAGCAAAACAATCTATTTTAGACTCATCCGTCAACAAACCAGGTTTCCAAGAGTGTTCTGGCATGCCATCATGATCATTAATAAACTGCAGATGGTTAGCACGTTCTTTTTGGGGAGTAGTTTAATTTTCCTTGCAGCCATGCCATTCATACCACTATTATCATTATCTTCTATTTTGTTTGTGCAACATTTCACCTATATGTGGTCTGAAAATGAACCTGATAAATCTCTGTAAGATAAATGAAACAGAATTTCCAGAAACTTCAAAATTAATCCTAATTAAACCAAGTAAATGCTTTTGCTTGGCAAAAAAACATGTACCACTGGATCATTAAACTTGATAAATAAATTACAAAGTATAAAATATTGATCTCATCTTTTCTTAACTGGCTTCTTTTAATCTACTTTTCAGACTGAAGTGTGAGAATGTGATTAAGTTTGATGTGATACCTAAGGAGAAATATAGAAAATGAGGGCCTGACAAACTTTAAAGCCCTGCTGTAATTTTCTTGATGACTGTACTGTATCTCACTAGTGTAGTCTTTTTTCTAATTGGATTCATCTCCCATGTGGATAGAACACCTTTTTTAACCTACTGCTGCAATTACTAAAATAATCCAGAATACATTTGAGTCGGTATTCAATATTGATTGTAAATTTTTCCCAAAGTACATCTCTTAAAACTGAAAACGTAAATTACTTCAGCACTCAAGGAAAACTGGCATCTCTCTTCTCTGTGTGTATCTTTTAATGAGTATCAACTGTGAAGATATACATCAGTATGTGAGCCTGATGTCTTTATAATTCTCCACCTCGAGGATACTGATGTGCTTATATGTCTCTTCACGTGTCAGTGATGTTACGGCCAAGTCCACCGGCTTTTTCCAGATGACAAACTGCGCAAGTCCACGATTCTGTGAGCTGAGGCAGAAACACAGTGCTGACAGAGCTGCTGGCTGAACTGTGCTGGAAGCTGAACATTGAAATTTATGACTGTCCCATACACACAGAGATGGGGTTAAAGGCTTGGTTGGGGCTAATATCTATACTGCACAAGGCTAAATAACAGCCCAATTAGATCTCACATCCTAATTTCAGCTCAAAAAGGGAAAACAAAAAGAGTCCCATACGAGCCAAATCAAGTACAGCCAGGGGCATACATGTGAAGAGCCACATTTCTTTCTGTTCATTCCACATGAATGATTTAGGACTTGTGAAGCACACAAATGTTGTCAAATGCTTCAATTGCTTCAAATGTACTTTAGATTTTTTGTTTTATACGTCTATATCTTCAATCAACTATCCCGGACTGAAAAAATGGTCAAAGCTTTGGTTAATCACCTCCAGTCAACTGTGTGTAATATGACCACAGAGAACTGTTGTGACAAGTTCAGTTATATCACAGCAGTAATATATTTGAAAAGGCAAATTATTCTGACATCCAGCACAATCATATCATGATAAACGAAAGGCGGCAGTTGCTGAAGACATAATATTTAGCTAGATGTCTAAAATATATCATCCACCACCCATCCACTACTCGCCCATTAGATACAATACTCAACCATCTCTGTGAATCCAGACAGCTCACTTGTGAGATGATGGCTGCCTACCCTTGGTCTTCTCTGAACAGGCTGCAGTGCTGTGTTATAGAGAAGATCTGTGACCCCATCCGACACTGCAGCTGCCGGTAGCCCCGCAACTGCACTTCCTTCTTTGTCCTTGTTAGGACAAAGAGTGAAGTGAGTAATGGCAGAATGGGTAAAGCTATATAACCTATGCTCTTACTCTATCACTTAATTATTAATCACCATATATTAGTATGATTTTTCCTCTGGGTGCCACAGAAAAGAGATAAATTTATGAGTCTATGCTGAGATCTGCTGAAAAACTGATTAAAAAGAGAAGGAGTTTGCTCCCACTCGATTCATATATGGATCTGTGTTGTGTAAACGCATGCTTGAGTGATGGCTGCCCTCAAAGGGCCTCTCATCTTTGCACATGTGAGTCAAAAGACTTTGGTCAACTGGAGAGTATACGTAATAGTAAAATGTTATGAGGGACATGTATGCAGTTTGACAGACAGTGCAGAATGAGTGAAAGATATGGGGCATGTTGGCATACATGAAATGAGTCGGTTTCCTCTGTGGCAGTTTGTGAAATGTAATAGGCTGGGGGGTTATCACTTTGGCTGATAGAATTTTAAAAAATGACTAAGGCAACACAGAATTCATAATGAAATGCTCGACGGGTAGAGTCAGCCTGGGTCTGATAATTTGGGTCCAAAACATCACTGTGTGAAAGTGGGCAGCCAGGTGTGTGGGTGTATAGAACATTAATTATTAGATTTCCACCTCGACTCCCAGGGGTAACCACAAAGCAGGTGTGCTGGTAATAACTTCCAATTATGCAGGCAGCACATTACAAAAAAAAAAATGCCTCTAATCTGGAACTCTCAATAAATATATCTTGCTCACTGAAGAATGGCATCTGCCTCATAATAGAAAAGATGAGCCAAATTAGGTGGCCGGGCTTACAGACAACCAACCTCTGAGAGATTAGAGGAGCAAAGAGAGATTGAGACAGATATCTGAGGTGTTCAGAGCGTGTCTACATCAATGTGTCTTTATAGGCATCAAAACAGAGAGAGAGGTCAAAGAAAGTAAGTGAGAATTGGAGACAGTGTGAAAATGTTTAGAAAAACAGAGCAGCGACAGTCCCAATGGCTGCCCCAGGGAGTTTCCTGTGAAATCAGAAAGGGTGAACATAGCATCAGTTGGTGTGAAAAGAGGCTTGCTTCCATCGGAGCAGCCTCCTCCACACTCCCTCTGAGTGACAGGTTAGCAGTCTCCACCTTAGCAGACCACATACACATACTAAAAAAAGAAATAAGAAAAAAAAGACTGTGGCAAAAAGAGAAGGCCACAGCTTGTAGAACAGTTTGGATTAATTTTTAGATGTCCTGCTTTCAGTAACTCGAAACCATGCTTTACAAAGATCATGCAGCATCGACATCTTTACAGTCTAGAAGATGGATTTGTGAAGGCTATCAAGCACACCAATACAGCCTTGACATTTGCTAAGAGAGCCATTTCCTGGGTCCAAACCCACCCTGTGATGCCACCATGCACAGAGAGGGGGCGCCACCACCAACTACTTTCCCTTTGAGGCACAGGCAATAGAGCAGTTGCATGCTGGGAAAACAAATAGAGCATCAAAGCATGTGGAAAGTACAGCTGATATTTCTTTGAAGAAATGAGAGCGTGACGAGAGTAAGTGTGTTTGTAAAGCAAGACAAAGGGAGCGCAGGGGAACAGCGCTGCTATGATTTAGGATTGGCCAATACCTTGAATTACTCATTTTAACTGCTGTTTGCATCTCAGCGTTCAAAGCCTGATATTCTTGATGTAATTTAAGTATAAACATAATTTTACTTCACTTTTTGGGACTGACTACTATAGTGTAAATTATGTAGCAGTGCTGCAGCATCTAATAATCCCTGTTAAGGCAAAGTACATTCTTCACTTTCAATAATTCAGCATGGAAAGTATAGCACAAAGCTGCTGTCAACAAGCTATACAAAGGGCACTTGGAAGATATCCAACAAATGTCAACAAACAATACAGAGTTTGAGTCTCTCACATAAATGCACATACACACTGGGGCGTATGCTCACTTCAATTAATGACACTCCCCGTTCTTTCTAATACGAACAGGTTATAACCTGCCCTTTGCAGCGCTTGGCTTATCTTTTTTATGATTCTGATTGACTGATGCAGTCAGACCTGCTTACAGGTCTCACCATGTAGTAGATAAAACTCATAGATCAATGTGTTACTGGAAACCAGAACACCAGGATAGCAATTCAAGTGTCCAGGTATAAAGTAACAGAAAGGGCAGACGTAGGGAGGTCAACAAAAAAAAAAGTTTTTTCATATGAAAAGGCATCAAGATAGATATGCACTAATTTCATCACCATTTTTTACTTGGATAGAAATAAATTTAAGATAAAGAATTAAGCAGACCTATCTCAAAACTTGCAAGACAACTACTATTAGATTATATTCAGTTTAATGAACTGTTTCACTTTGCTGAAAATGTTAACCAGCTGATAAAAAAACAAAAACAAATAATATAACCTTTATATAACTTCCTTATTATATACAAATACATTAATGGTGTTTTTTTTTCTACTTCCATCCTCTAACAGCTTGACAACTGCACTTGAGTAGCAGTCCGTGATTTCTTCTCACAAAAAGTATACATTAAATGAACAGTTGGCTGCTGTGTTTCCATAGTGGTCATAAATTTAACTGATGCCATAACTTAAAGTGGATTCACACTTGCTGAAGCTGAGATGTGATAAAATAAAAAACAAAGAAAAAAAAAAGACTTACTCAGCCATTCCCCTGAACAGACTAAAGTGAACAGCTATGCCCTTTATAACTACAGAGGTGTGTTATAAAAAAGATAGAGATGTCAGTGTTTGCAGAGGAAAAGTATAGAGGTGTAAGAGGGAAAAGGTGGTGGCTACAAAGTGCAGTTTCTCATTCAGGTGCACACATGCTGCTCGGCACACACCCCATACCTGCCAGAAGTCCTGCAGAGAGGGAGGGAGGGCAGAACGGCAAGGAGACGAGGAGGGAGGGAGACAGAGGAGGATTAGAAGAGGCATGGACGAGAGGGAGGGACGGGGAGTTCATGGGTGGAGAAAGGGGATCGGTAGATGGAATGATTTGGGGAGGAGGCAGAGAAAAAGTTGGGGACGTTGAGAAACAGGGAGTAGAAGATGTTTGTCATGAAGGGAGGGAGGAGAGAGAAAATGGAGGGATTACTTGATTTGGGAATGAGAGCAGATGACTGATAAGAGCACAGGAAAGTAATCAACAGTAAACAATGGCGACATGAGGTCACATTAACATTTATGACAGCTAAAAGCATGCCTACTTGATGGGTGTGGGAGGAGAAATCACAGCGATGCAGTAAATTATCAGCAGAAAACAAATGCAGTATAATAACTTTTGATTACATACAAACAATCCCTTTGAAAGATCACTAAACCTACAATATTCTAAAAGACAGAAGAACAAAAACAAGTTGTGTCAATAGTGACAACCATACAAAGCATGTAATGTTGGTCTTACATACAGACTGATCCTGGAAAAAAATTAGTGTTGGCAGGAAAAAGCTAGTGAGTAATTTTCAATGACTACACTTGTACAAACGAGTCCACTTAACTGCCTCCAAATGTACCTCAAATCTGAGACACAGGTCCCTTTAAACAACTCTTGTTATACTCACTATACTGTACTCTTCTTGTCATTAACAGCTTCCATTGTACTTTACCACCCAACCCCCAGCCCAAACCCTCCTTTTATACTTTACAGCACCCTCCATCCACTACAATATTTACACACCACTGATGCTGCACAGCTAAATGTGGTGGCCATTTCATTTGAGGCTAATTTCTTGCAGTTTTCAGCTGTGTGTGATCTAGATTTAATGGCTACTTGCCAGGAAACAGTTATGGTTTATTCTGCTTCTAACTAGCTAAAAGAGCCCTTTTAACCAATAAGAAGAAAGCATGTGTCTCTGGGCAAATAAGGTTTGGGCAGCACTCGTGCCCCCCTGGCCATGGCAGGAGAATCTCCAGCGACAACCAAAGATAAATGCAATATAGAGGGGGGAAAAAGCCATGTGTCCAGAGATTTTCTTGGCAAATAAAGAAACATGTGGCCAACAGATAAGGATGACATTTACATAAGCAGACAAGGGCCATAAAGAAAGAGTGCACAATTTGGATTTTGGGCTGCCACAAATCTTACACTTATTTTTCATTAGCATACAGCTCAAGCTATTCATTAATAGACTTTAAAAGTTCTGGAGAATTAGTAATAAGATATTAGACTTGATAAAAAACTGGAATGCAAATGGAGAAAACAGAGAGTGAGAAACTTGACAAAGAAACTGCCTCCGAAGCCTATCACACATGGTGTGGTTTATCGATATGGAGATGAGGTCCCGACTCATACTAATCAGAGGGCTAATGATTTTTTTTAATGAGAAAAGAAAGTGCAATCGTGACACTTACAATTAGCTAATATGGAATTAATAAGAATGGTTAGCTACGCGGTATGAGAAATGCTCACAGAAACCTAATAGGGCAGTAATGGTAAAAAAAATCAATATCAAGGAAAACATTCATGGTAATAATGATGATGGTGATTTATATATTTATTTTTTATCTGGTGAACAGAGAAACGTAATAATTTAGAGCACACTCGCAAACTGCTTCTCTCAAGCAGTAGTTTCTCTCAAGTTTAGTTCTGTGTAGAAGAGTGAAAGTTTCTCGGTTTAAATGACTGAATGCTTTAGGACTATGGAGATGCAGAAATAGTGTGGCTTATACTGAAATATATTCCTTTTTCATTGCCCTTTAAATCTTTTTCTGAACATATACAACCAAAAAAGAAATCTGCAAATGTGCAGACTACAAGGACCCAGGTGTAGAGCTAAATTCATTACAGATGTGTATTTTATAGAAATTATCTATTAATTTCAGCTTTTTAAATGACTTTTAATGAGTTTACTGGAACTGCCATTAACAAAGAAAGAAAAAAAAATCCGATGTAAAATTCTCAAAATTAAGGTATAAGTCTTATCCACAGTAAGCAGATCATTTTCTTTGAGAAGATATATTTTGCAAGTCACTGTTTTCAGAGTCACAGGGTGCATAAACATCTCCATTGTACTGGAGCAGCAAAAGTTTCAGAATGAGCTCTTAAAACCTCATAACATAAAACCGAAATGATCTGCATGGCCAGACGCCACAAGGTTTTTGGGGAAGAAGAGAAAATGTGTTTTTTGTGTTTTGAATAAAATTATACATAATTAATTTTTCACGCTGGTCATTTTGGTGAATAACCCCCTCTGTTGTACTGGCAGGCAGTGTAATGGGATAGAAAATAAAGTCTAATAACATAATGTGTAAATACAACCTTTTGGAGTCCAATTTTTCCCCACTTAATGTTGACAAGAATTAAAAACCTGATAAGACTTAACTATGAAAGTAAATCTTCAATTTCCTGTTGCTGACCTTTTATGTTGGCTAACATGATCCTCTACCCTTTACACAAACAAGACACCCATTTCTTACCTTCCCATCATAGCGCTTTACAATGAACTGATCCAAGCCAAGACCTGAAGAGGAGAAGAACAGAAACATGAATAGTAAAACTAAAATACTGTAAAACTGGATGTGAGGTGCACTGGTTACATACACAGGGCCTTGAGATTTACTCCTAACATGAAGTTGAGCAAATTATATTTAATTTGTCATTACCAAACCCCTGGTAATCATGCTAGAGATTAATAGCCATTAACAAGCCATTTCCATTTTGCCAGTCCTTCAACATCAACAGTCATCACCAGTCAGCTTTGAATGTCATGATCATCACTTATGACACAGCTCTCAAGCTTGAATTCACTTTTCAAGTCATGCTAAACAGCACAATACAGCAATATGAAGTATTTGGATTTATAAACAAGATCATTCAAAATAAATTTTTAAAGTTAATTTATTCATTAATTTTCTGTACCAATTAGTCCAATTCAAGGTCGAGGGGGGTTGGAGCCTATCCCAGCTATTAGCCGGCAAGAGGCAGGGTAGCCCTGAACAGATCGCCAGTATGTCGCAGGGCCAACACAGAGAGACAAACAACCACTCACTTATATTAACTTCAAGGGAGAATTTTAGAGCAACCAATTAAAGGTGCTATATGTAAGAATTATGTATCATATTTATTTTAAGTTATCATTAAATGGTGCTGATATGTTACAAGAC
>JAPMNP010596373.1:0-12544 GCA_029874935.1 Atherina boyeri | reverse complement strand
TCTGGATACTTTAAAACCCTCCACCTCCCCCCGATTGGGAGATTTAATCAAATATCAGCACAAAATGTAAACAAAATCATTTAGGGGCTGCAAATCCGTTTTTGAAATGAGAATATCGTGGCTAAATTATGGTTGTCAGTGATATAAATATTTGAAATGAACATAATTTTTTAATGAATTGTAACATATCAGCACCATTTAATGATAACCTAAAATAAAGATGATACATTATTCTTACATATGGCACCTTTAAGGTCTAATGTTTTAGTTAGATGCCCCCAATAAAATGGCAATTAAGTGTTTATTTTACAGTTTTAATTCACAAAATATTAGGAAGAAGGGCATAAACAATCCAAATTGAGACAAAATGACATTCCCATAGCCTTGTATTTCATCTGGAGTTGGTTTTGCAAAAAGAGAAATTCAAGACTTTAGGAATGCAGCTATAGTAACTTTATAACACTAACAATGCAGCCCTTTAGAAAAAAAAAACATAAAACGAACAATCAGTCAACAAGCTCAAGACGTCAGTAAAAGTAAAAAGAAAGCCTTTAAGCTTTGTCATAATTTTGCATACAGATTACAATCATGTATGTTTGAGTGATCAAGTGTGTGTTTCTTTTCTCGAGCCTGTTGACCAAACAGATGTTGAGCACACCGCGGATGACAGTTAGCAAAGTTAAATATGGCGGACATTGTTGACGGGTAAGAGGTAAATGAACACTTGACAACATGCAACACATAATAGAAAAAGGGATGAGGATGATTTTTAAGGGTAAAGTTATGTATTTAAACTCAAAATGTGACAGGAACATCTCTGATAGTAGTCATTATGGTTTACTTTGGGGGCAAGTTGTCTCTTCAACACATGATCTGGCTTCTTAAAGTATCAAAAATCTCCCATATTTATCATTCTCTTGTGTGATAAAGCAAGTCTCAGTGCTGTAAAGCTCTGTTTTTGTTTTAAGCGCTAGCTGAAGCAGCTGACATCACTGTAGCAGCACACAGGAGCCGAAAGGCCAAGCGGTCCAGGTTTCAGCCAGGCTACCTTCCTTACCCTCTCTTAGGAGTGGGAAATACTGTCAATAATCTTCTTTTCAGCTGGAGGGGGTAGAATAAACAGTAGTGGTTAAGGAAAGAAGAGTCACATGTTAGCCGGAAAACCAACACCAAACAAGTTAGTCTCGTGGAAAAGAGCACTGTTGATAAAAATCAGTTTACTAGCCAAACCTCTTTTCATTTTAAACTAACTTCAAAGAAATCTGCACAGCCACTCATGCCATGCATGATTTTATATGTAGGCCTATGCTGAATCACAGTCATGACATGACACAATCATGGGCACTGTGAGTGTATCAACATATTTTTCCTTCACACAGACAAAAAAAACATGTTGGCAAAGAGGTTTGGCTGTCTCCTATCACCAGACGCCTGATAGGATTTATCGAAAGGAAAACAACAACATAAAAAACAAAAACAACCAATGACGGCCCAAGTTAGTTGAGACAGTTGTAGTTGGAGTAGGTGACAGGGATCATGCTGCATGCACAGTGTGGTCAAGAGGCGTACAAGAGACACCTGGACAACCTTGGCATTAGAGGGGGGAGGGCTAGCAGTTGGCGTCGTCACAGAGGTTTGCATCACAGAAGAACCGTGAGCCACGTTTAGCAGTGCGGGCTGTGAAGGGCACGCTCTTCAGTACTGGGGGAGGAGGGGGAGGAAGAGAAAACATGTCACACCTGAGAAACTGTCTTTTATGGGGAGCGCAACTGACCATTTTTAGTAAACGAGACTTTAATAAACCTGCAAAAACTGCTGGTGGTGTAGATCTACAGATACAAACCTTGTAAAACTCTCAGGTTTTTAGTTGGATTGGATTAGGACAAACTAAGTGTGTAAGCTGTTACTGCTCTCTGATACTGGCATAAAAGCATTATTAACATGACTTAAGGGGGTTTGCAACATTTATATTATATGCATATTAGACAACAATTAGCAATCATGGCAAAAACGTCAGTTCATTTTCAGGCTAAGCTGAGGCTGGAGATTATTTTTTAGGAGTTTTTTTTATATTATTAAAGCTCCAATAAAAGATTGATAATGTTTATTCTGACAACCTGTAAAGCATTCAAGTGGTACAGCTGCCGAATTTAAATACCTTTTCAAAGATATTTAGAGATCCACAAAATGGCTTTAAATTTCCTATAAACACAACTTTTTTGCATACTTGGGGTAAAACTGCCTTTCTTTTATATATTGAAGCTCAGCAGGTTTCTGCTGTAAATTTAAGAACTGACTAGACAGCAAGTTGTGGAACAACCAGTGGCTGCTGTGCTGCTATGTGCTGTGCTCCAGATGTGCTGGTGTCTGGACTACGTAGCACAAGGTGCACTTCAAAGGAGCTGAGCAGTCGAGGACCACAGTCATCCTCAGCCTGGGAACACCAGGGCTCCTGGTGCCCACATGGGGTCCTTTTACAGTTCTTTCTGGCCCACCTGTGATGATGTCCTCAATAGTGCCATCTTTGCCCTCGTACACGGGCCGGTGGTCTTTGGCTTGCCGCTTGCGCAACTCTGCAATAAGCTCCTGCTGCTGATGCCTCTTCTTTTGGGCCTGGACCTGCAACAACAGAGATCACATGTGGACTGTTCACTGTGCTTTTTGGCACGTAACAGGTCTTTATTTAGCCCAGAGTAAACATCTGAGATGTTTCATTTAGCTCAGCAGCATGCATTTGTACTGTACCTTGGGATCATGCTGTTTAGCCTCCTGAGCCAGTAACTTCTCTCTCATTGCTTCCTCTTGCTTTTTCCTTAGTTCGTTTTCTTCCACCGCATGCTGTTGAGAGGAGAAAAAGGTGAGCTGTCTGCGACAAGAAACTGCAGCTCAAATAAATCCAAGTCAACACACTTGTGTGGCCCATCTGAACACAAAGAAAACAGGTCAAAGGTTCAACATACACAGGAAAGGCATGCTTTCATAAACATAAGCACGCTTTAAAAATGTATTCTTTCTCCTTCTATCACCAAAGAAATGGTTCAACATTTGAATAAACTGTTGTTGGGGACAAGACATTTTGCATTCTTTTTTTAACAGTCTTAATGTTATACTGAAAATAAATCTTATGAAAGGAAGTCACAAGGAAATAGAAACCATTTAATACATTTCAAAGAAAACAAGACAATTTTAGCATTGTTTGAGACTTTCCCATATTTTATACACAGTAGCATGACTGAAACTCCCACCCTACTCATAGCTCCCCCTCTTCAAATAGCCTGCAGCACAACAGAAACATCAACAGGGAGGATAGAAATGAAAATAATAAGTACTTTGTGAACTTAGTTAAAATATTCTTTTTTTTCAAAGCACTTTAAAAGACAGCTTTCCAGAAGACAAACTATTTTGCTCATTAGGTTAACAGAATCACCCCTCACCTTTCAAATCAAAAGTCCCTTCCTTTTAAGAAGGGTAAATATGAACATACAGACATTCATTTAGCTCAGACAAGCACACGTGCAAGAAACGGCAAATTTTATCATCAGATAAAGTTATCTGTTTAACTTTCTGTTTCTTCAGTATCTTACTGTAACAACTACATTTACAGGGTACTACACTGACAGGGTGTTCTGGAGTCAGATTTACAAATATAACCTGCTTTTTGTGGTGAGTTTGTTTTTATATTGTGGTTTTATTTCTACCATTGGCTGGTATGTTTGTAACTCTGGCCTGAATTTTCACTGAAGTGATTTTAGATTTGTATATCTGGTAATAGAAGACTACAAAGCTAGACAAACAAACTATTCTCGGTTGCATCAATTTTAAGTCAAACTATCCCTTTAAGTAATAAACACACACTCGAACAGACACATGGATCCAGAAATCCTTGTATTGCACATTTCCTTGAGTAGATCCCATAAATCCAGACTGAGAACAATCTCAGGAAGTGTGCTGTGTGGTGGGGCAGGGCGCGGCTGTCCGGGGGTTAAGGGGTGGAGGGGGGAGGAGAGGCCGTCTAAACACCACAGCTGCGGCTCTAAACTCAGGCCCAGCTGGTCTTTCCTGTTATTTGGCCTCGGACTAAACGCCACGTCCTGTGGCACAAAGGCAGCCAAACTCTGCCCCGCTCTGCTCTGACAACAACCCAGGGAACTTCCCACATGACCAACAGAAAGATCTTCACCCTGCTGGCACAGAGGAGAGGAGAGCTGACTGTCCTCACCTTGTAGGCTTTGATGAAACGCACAAACACAGGGAAGAACACAGAGGGTGGAGTCGTCTTGGCGCTTTCTCCAAAGTAGTTCACCACACTGTTAAAGGCTTCCTAGAATCGGGAGGGAGGAGAGTGGAAGCAATGTTTGTAAACACTGTCAAATTAGGAACTGTGATTGGTTCTGTGTGAGAGGTTAGCCGGTTGAAAGTGGAACAAAGGTGTGCTTTGTGTCTATTTTTGCTTGCTTGAGAGAATATGTCGAGGTTTAAGATGCGAGGACAGTGCTGTGATACCTCTGCTGTCTTTGCGTCTTTCTGGAGCTTGTCCAGCTGTGTGTCACTCGACTGGAGGAAACCTTTCAGAACTGAATGATCGTGGAGACTGCACTCTCGCCGGATCAAATCCATGCCTTTTCCCAGCTCTCGCACGTCAAGCAGCACATTTTCCAAAGATACTTCACACAAAATCATTAGAGATTGTATCAGATTTGTCCTTAACTGAAAGTGCCCAAAAACGTTTGAGAACGTACTGAAAAATGATCATGTATAATGCAAACTCACCTGCTGCAGCTTTATCCACAAAGTGCAATTCATTGTAGAAGTTGGCCAATTCAGGATACTTTTCCTTCACGATGAGAGCTATGTAGTGGAGCAACGTCATTTTTCTGTCTGTAGATTTGGTGTCCAAAAGCTGTATGGTGAAAAACAAATGAATTACATGATCTGCTAAAACAACAATTAGCTGTCTTTCTTTGTTTTTGTGCAGACTGGATCTCTGCTTATTACTCACCAGATCAAGACTTTGTAATTTGAAGCCATAAACACAGCCTCGTTTGCTGCTGTTCATGTAGTTTCCCAAGGCTAATATAATCTATGAGCAAACCAAAAGAAAGGTGTAAGTAAATTTGAAAAATGAAGAAAACTTCATTTCTCAAAAGTTCTCATAAACATGAACACAAACAATTCTCACCTCGAGCATCCTCTTCAACTTTGGTGCGGATTTCACTGAGCCAGAAGCAGCGATGATCGCATTGAGCTGCGGTGTGAGCATGCCGACATTGTCTGCAAAGTTCCCTACAAATGTAATGATGTTCATTCTCTGGGTGAGCCGCTCAATCTTGCTAAACAGTAACATGAAGCGATCTTCTTCTGCCAGCTGATCCAGTGGACGGCGCTCGCGCTCATACTGACGAAACACCTTCACCTCAGCATCAGTGGGCAAGAAACGCATCAGGCACTCCACAAAGTCCACAGGTAAGGTCTTTAGATCAAACCTAAGAGAAACGCATGTATCAGTAACTTTTTCTAAAAGAATGTGCTTTATCTAAGTTTTTACCAGTTTCATACTTCTCTATTGCTTTGCAAATTTCCTCTGTGGTCTTGTTTGCTTTTCGAAGTGTGATGGCTAAGTTCTTGGAGCGGTTAGCATCCAGAAGTGTGACTTTATTCACTGCTTTCTGAGCCACTTTACTTTTTGTGCAGGAAAGGTCAACAATTGGACCCTGGGCTCTTGTCTTAAATAGCTCCTCGAACTTCTCCAGATCCAGCTCCTGCACATGAATAACACTTAAATGATTCATTCTGAACTTACATGAAAACATATTTTCTTGATCCCCTTCAAACCAAGTGTGCAGGAATCTTCTGCACTAACAAAATCTGCAACATTTACCTCAAGCACACGCTCATCATCGATCTCATTGAAGACTGTGCCATTGATCTGATTGGGCTTCAGCGCCGTCCAGTTAAATACAGGCAAACGGAACTTGGTCTTGATGGGCTTCTTGATTCTGATGGCTGTGGTTAAGATATAAATTCCAATTAATTAAAGGCGTCATCACTTACAGTTTGAATGAAATGAAAATTTCACTCTGTTCTCACCTGACAGACCCAGACTTAGGATGACAGAGGGAGACGCATCTGGCAGTGGGGGAGCAAGAGGAGGAGGGGGTGGTGGTGGGACTAGTGCAGCTGTAATGTACATGAGGAGATTAAAATAAGATTTGGTATTTATTTATGTGTTTTGCAACTTCTTGTTAGTGTGTCATGTAAAAGAGATTTTTACTTTGACACCATCCTGGCTAAATAAATGAACAATAAAAGTGTTGAAAACATGTTAACAGTTCGTGAAGCCTTTCTGCGCACACATGCACACAAAGGAAACAAGATTTGCGTTTCCTTTTCCTGTCTGGGTTAGACGAACACTGCTGTGACCCTTCACCTGGCTTGGCATGGACAAGCAAAGACATGGAGCTGAAAATACACCCTCACTGAAAGTTTGCAGCCAAAACAGTCAACTTTCACATACATGTGTCATCAGACAGAACCAATGTGAGTCATGGTGCATCACCTGAGGCAGACGGAAGAGGAGGGGGAGGTGGTGGAGGTGGAGGGGGAGGCGGAGGAGCTTCACTGGCTGGTGGTAAACTAGTGTCTTGTCCTCCTGGTCCTGTCAGTCCAGCTGTTGAACCCAAAGACAGCTGCCCAATGTCCCCCAATGGGATACCAAGGCTGCTACCTCCACCAACACCCAGAGGCTCGATGGCGATGTCTCCGTCGGGTTTCTTGTGCAAACGGATGGTACCCTGTTGCTCCAGCTCCAGCAGCCGCCTCTCAATGTTGAAGTGCCTCTGGAAGGCAGCATCTTTCTCCTTGATCACCCTCCTCAGGGTGTTGACCTGGGTGTTGGTCGACTCGTACGTCTCCTGAACCGTCACCAGGGGGCAATAAAGAGCACAACATGATGACTCCACAAGCTTAAAGAAACATCCTGTTTCCTTGTGACCTAATTTGCTATCACAGCAGTTTAGCCACATGCAACTGAAACCAATCATTGCTAACACACACACACACACAGAAAATAAAGCCTTAATGATGCAAGGCAGGCGAGCTATATTACATTTTGACAACCGGGTCTTACCCGTATTGAATGTAGGTCCTTATCTTTTTGAAGAAGCAGCTTCTCTAGATCAGCCACTTTCATCATTGTTTCATTTTCAACCTCCAATAACTTCTCTGTCACCTGGGAAAGAAGACAACGGGAGCGACAAAGGGATGAGAGAAGAAATGGTCCTCATAATGGACATCTTTCGCAGCTCCACTCCCTCCCACTACATCCCATACACTGCATCATCAATAAGAAACAAGATATACCCAGCAGCATGACGCAGCAAGAACATGACACAGCTTTTAGTTTTGATTTTGGCCACATTACACATGTCGCTCAGGAATTCACCGAGAATCTTCACGCTGATACTCCCCCATCATTCCCGACCTCTGAGAGCAGAGTTTGTTATGGAATTCTTAGAATGATGTCAAGACTGCCTACGACCTTTTCATGAGAAGAGGGCCTTTACAAAGCAGCGTGGGATACACAGGCAATGGTCCAGAAAGAACAATAATAAGATTGTTTCACACACAGTATTTTCCAGCATTCTCCACCCAATTATTATCCTGAAGCACTTGCGAAAAGCAAACACAGAGTAGATTTCTAATTACCACATAGAAAAAGCCAAGTTAAGTACACAGCTCGTGAACCACAACAGTCCCAAAAATGTGCACTGAGAGCAGTGTTGGTGGTCCAGACTGGGTGGTGCACTCACATGGGACAGGTGCTCCTCCAGTTCCTCCACCTTCTCCAGTGCTGCATTCTTCGTCTCTGCATCTTCCAGGAGGCCACCCACATCAAACACGTTATCCAGGTAGGCCTGGATCTGCACCGACAGCTTGTCACTCTCCGTATGTTTAGATTTCTGACATTAGAAACATTTGTTCAGAGTTAGTGACACCGCATACACACACTGTAGTAATATTTGTCTCCACTTGGGGCCACTTTAGCTACATAACTGTATCCTTACCTCCAGGTAGTCATCCAGTCCCAACTTGGTAAATTCAAACTGCAGATGGACTCTAAAGTTCATGTCCTCGACCGAGTGGACCACAATGTTGATGAACTGCATGCAAGCAACCTGGACCACAAATGCAATCAAACCAAAGCACCATTTGTATCTGTTTCTAGTATGTAATCTATGTCTAGATATAATCATAGGACCTGTTGATAAAATGGAATTTTTTTCATTGAGATTTCCTAAGAAAGACCTTGTAATTCCATGTAGAAATTGAGTTTTACAACTGATTTTGTTTATTTGGATGGACAGGCACACGTTCACATCAAAAAAGAAAAATAACATAACACAAAGCTCGTCCTACCATAAAGTCGATGTTTCCCTCCTCACAGCGGAAGTTATCCATCAGTCTCTCAAAGCGATGCTTCTCTTTACAAACCTAAATCAGAAAAGGAGCAGAATTCAGATGCTCTTCTTTTAAACTGAAATAGTGGTTTACAAAAGTATTTCAAAACCAGTAAGAGGGATAGAAACAGATATTCTAAAACTGTTCAACTTATGTCAGGATGTAACGATGAATTTCTTTTAAGATAAACATTATACAAAATGGACAATAGCAAAAACTTATTTTCTTTAAAAACCAAGATAATATGAATACAACATCTTCTTCTAATTTTACCATGAAGCAAAGTTTAAAAATATACCAATAAATTTCAATAAAATCCTAAGAATTTTCTCAAAATCCTCTGCATAGAGGACAGCATTCTTGTAAGAGTAATATCTTCCTATCGTCATAATTCATAGGAAGGGAGGCCAGTGAGAGATAAAACCGTGATGTTTTTAGCCAACATCCTGCACAACAACACAGTAGAAGAGTAAATCACAAAGAATAAAAAAACAGTATGTAATAAGAGTTTTTGTGACTATTTTTACTAAAGGTAGTAGCTGTGGATATAATCATGGATTACTGGTGTAGCAGTGTTTGAATAGCTTTCAATATATTTATATTTTTTCCCCGTCACCCTGTGTTAATGCATCATTTTGGAAAATACCACCACAGAATTACCATCTATTCTTTCCACTGGTGGGTTGATTAGCTCTAGCGTCTTTCTGAGCCTTTTGCTTGCAAGATAATTTTCCTTTTCCGGGTTTAGATGAAACTGAGAGCAAAGCAAATCTTTTGAGGTCTGCTGGCTCCCACCAGGGAGTTGATCCTTATCATTGTTCAAGGCTGCCTCACATCTGGTGTCGTAATGAGACTAATAACCTCAGACAAGCCCCCATACAGTTTTGTTTACACCCTCTGTTGATGTGAAATCTCCCAGGATTCCCCAGCTTTCATTTCTCTGCACTAGCCCTTTATGCTTTCATGCACACCAGCAATGTGAGAAATTTTGACAATTCAATAAATAAGATTCTATCATGCATATTCAGTCCTTCCAGAGAAAGCAATGTATACCGCCTTAAAACAGAAGTGTTTCATATTTCATTGAAAATTGCTTTGGGCACCTCCTTGAAGTTGTCAAATGCTGAGAGGATGATCTCATGGCCTCCTCGGACAAGACAGACGGCAGCAAGTAGCTCGAGGACCAACGCTTTTGTCCTGAAAGTGCAGAAGAAGCTCATCAGTACAACGCAGCTCAACAGATCAAGTGCAAACAAAAATGTCTGTCTGTTGTTGCAAAGGTCGACATTCAGGGGTTGAAAGTTATAAACCACATTAAAGTCTTTAGGTCTTTATCACTTTTTAAGCATTTGCCCTCCTAGCCCTTATTATAAAGTGATCAGTTGCAGTGGTTCACCACTAATCTCTCTTCAGTAAACATTCTTTTAGCAGCCAGTATATGTGGCTCTGATCTTTGACTTCAGAGAGAAGCCGAACCCCTTGGAGAATGGGAGGCAGATCATATGAATTTGGCTGCAGGGTTTCCCATATTGTCTAACCCAGCCCTGCTTCTATGGAGATGGGGGTCCACAGTTCTTACCGTGAGCTCTTATTGTTCAAGCTGAGAGCAATTTCATTGACAGCATGTGCATGAGACATGACCATATTGAAGCCATACTGCACGGAAACAAAGAGAGAGAGAGACAGACAGAGAGCAGGATGTGGTCAGAAAAACAGCGTATAATCTCAAAACTTGTGTGCACAGGAAACACATCATCCCATCTATGTCAGATTGTGCTCAGTACAGGCTTGTTTCAGGTGGAGTGTTGGTGTTCCTGCGGTACCTGGTAGTTCATGATTGCCCTCAGGCACATGATGCACACATGCACATCATCTTTTTGGCTCACGAGCCGGGAGTTCTTGATGGTTTTGCTGTTCGAAACTGAGCCATAGCTGCAACAAATGGCAGAAGTTAATATCTCCCAGTGCTTTAGTGATCAAGCACTCGATCATGGTTAATTCAATTCATGTCTTATATCGATCAGTTGTTCTTACAACATGTGTGCTGCACTGAAATAGAGACAGAGAAAATTACAGAGAGCAAAGACTGACAGAAAAAACTTTTTTGAGGGTAGAGATGCATTATGGGAAGTGCCTCGTTTCCTTGCTGCTGTCAACAGACCAAAGCGTGTGCTCACATACTGCTGTTATGTAACTGTGTTGCACAGTCATCATGTGCACATGATATTCCTTTTCTTGTGCAGTCTATAAATGGTTTTAACTGTGTCTCGTGACTACTTTTTTTCCTCCAAACATTTAAGAAAAACCACAAAATACATACAGTTTTACTAACACAGAATCAGTGGTAGTGTATTTTCAAATGTTATTGTGTTATGAAGCCGGAAAGATTCCCTTGTTACCAATTGTCAAATGTAAATTCTGTTAATTCAGTTAATCTTTCCTATCAGACTTTGTATCCAACATTTCTTTGACTCTTGTCAGTGCAGTGGTGAAGAGGACAACTGCCAAACATGTGCTGCTGCTCACAGCTGGCTCTCATCTGTAGACAGTGCAGATGCACATCTGGGCAGATGAAGGGGGACCATTAACAAAGAGGACATATAGCTCTAAAGGTTAAAGACTTTCGTCTTTTATGTCTGATTGAGGTTATGCAGAGCAAAAACAAAAGAAAGGTCACCTGGAATTGAACTTATCAAGTCATTCTCCTAAAAATCAAACAGCACTAAGACAACTGACTGGCATGCTAATACATGTACACAGCATTCAGTGTTAGCACAGCGAGCCAGTAACAGAGATAGCAAATAGCGGGGAAGCTACGTACCGCAAGACAGACTGGCGGGCAGAGCGCACGAGTGTGTTGCAGAAGGGCTGGGCGCTCGAATGGTGTAGATCCTCTATTGACCTACTCCATGACTTAGCCTTGTCCAAGAAGCCATCCTCCCCATTTTCCAGCCCCTCAAAATCCAACCTGGGCCACATACAGACAGACAAGGCAATATAGATGCACAGGGGTGGAGATGAAGGGTGAGGGGGGAGGGAGGGAGGATGGGGGAGTTAGGTTAGGTTAGCAAGGCAGCTTGGTAGAGAGATAGGGGTTATCACAAGAACTGACATGAAGCTGCTTAATAAAGCTCAGCACAGGGATTCTGTCCTATTCAGGCAAGCTACCGCTCAGCTCTAAACCATGTAGCATCTGTCCAGAATTCCATTCAGTTTGCAACATGGCCAACAAGGCATACAAACACATTCAAAGAATGCGATGTGCCAGGAGCACATTTTAAATGCACAAGCAGTTTCATATTGACTCCTCTGGATGCAGCAGGTCAACCCAGTTCCTTAGGAAAAGTTTGGCTCATGAGAGGTGAGTGTGTGTTTAAGTGTACTCACATGACAGCACACTGGGCAAAGGAGAGGTACTCCACCAGGATATCAAGACCTCTGTTCTCGTCATTAAGGAACTCCCTGACCCACCTGTGACGTATGGGAACAGAGAGGGGTTAGCTGGGCACCACATCAAGAGCACACCCATACTGTATCCTCCAGCACTTCAAATCATCCTTTATTTGATTTTTGTTGTGCTTAAGGAATGATAAAATGATAAATAGTCAACACTTCTATATAACTTTTTTAATCTTGTGTGGGTTTACAATCTGTTTCTCAGTCATCTATTCACACAGACACTCATACAGTACTTGTGATTATTAAAAAAAAAAGTACTTGTAATTATATCAATACCCTTTTTTCTCCCTCCATAATAACACACTGATGTGCATATTAGGGTCCATGTGGGATTCAGTGTCTTGCCCAAGGACACCTAAGCATGTGGACATGATAGTGATCAAAGTGCCGACCTTCTAATAGAAAATAACACCCTACCCTCTGATCTACGACCTCCACGGCTAATGAACACCAAACACAAGTTCAAAAGGAAGCAATTCTTATACAAACAACTTTTAACAAAAAGTTCACACATTTGCCAAGATTCTTGAAAAAGTAAAAAAAAATAAAATAATTTATCAACTAACTTATAAAAAAAGGCGGGGGCAAAAGGGGGCATTCCTATATAATAATAATAATAATAATAATA
>JAPMNP010596371.1:0-14823 GCA_029874935.1 Atherina boyeri | reverse complement strand
GTGTGAATGGGTGAATGATGACATGTAGTGTAAAGCGCTTTGGATAAAAGCGCTATATAAGTACAGTCCATTTACCGTTTACAAATATATGGTCCATGTTCTTTTTAATCCAAAAGATAGATCAGTTAAATGTACTTCAGATCTTAAATAGTTAAGCTACATGACAATTTTTCAGCTTTGTCTGACAGCATCTTAAATTAGTTTGGTCCCAGAGCAGACTGCTAAATTTTTAGGTCTTGTCTCTATAAGGGTTCCTGTCATTGTATTTTAAAGTCTTGGCTAGAATTAGAGGAAACAGAAATGGTTTATGCTCACTTACAGCTGTTTTCCAAATTGTTTGAGAGACCAAAATCATGTCAGACTTTAATTAGGTGCCAAATGAGGGCCTGGACATCAGAATATTTAAGTATTCCTTTTTTGCAACCTTGCCTATGGAGATTTGTCTGGACTTGATGCTCTGTCTTATCACAGGATAACTTTTCCATATTTTCTTTAAAGGGACATTGTGTAACATTTTTTGTTGTTTACTGGCCAAAACTGATGTCTGCATTTCTAAATGTGTTATCATTGGTGTATTATGAGTACAGTATGACCTCCACAAATAATCTAACGCATTCTCCTAAGAGTAGAATTTTAGATTTGTCTCTACGTAGGGCAGGTCAGTCGGTAGGGAAGCACCATGACAGTCTGCCATCTTGAAACTACTAGTGGCTGAGCAGAACAAATACACAGCATAGAAAGGACTTGTTTAAGCCACAATTCCATCTCTGTTGGATAGAGTCGACAACGCCATAGTCAACTTGCATGTTTTGTTGTTGTTGTTATTTTGAGCATAGAGAGCCAATAATCTAGATAATAGTAATTGGCTCCCTGCAGTAATGGATGACATGATTTAATCACTGTTGTCGAGGCTTTTTGATACAAGGTGGCTACCATTGTTGCAGTATGTGTTGGAAATGGTGACGTGCAAGAGTGCATTATTTGTTTTTATTCAATACAAAAATTCATCATTAGATGGCAGTAATTCCTACACAATGTCCTTTGAAGCATTTAAAACAGCTCTCTGTATGCCAAATTGTTTTACTGAGCTATTAGCAGATTGCCTATTTAATATGGAGATTATTTAAGACAGTTTTTGCTACTTGTTTTCGTAATTTCCAGAAACAAGTTGCTTAAATTCAAAATAAGGTATCATGGCTCTCATAAAGATAAGGATCCAAATTGTTGACATTTGGAAGAAGCTGACTCTGTGTGGTGTAGACAAAAATAAGCGATAGTACCTCATGGAAACTAACAAACGAAGGGTGCTGCAAGGCATGAAGCTCAACAAGAGCCAAACAGACAGAAATCTAAACAGGCAGGGTAGACACTGATATAAGTAAGACAAGAGTCTTGTCAGGAACAGAGGAGACTGGGGGGTATATGTCCAGGGGAGAGTATTGATGAACTAAACCCAGGTTTTAAGCTATCAGCAAATTGAAACATGTCTTATGGTCAAATATTCAAACTAACTGCTTAATATAGTCTTTTTCTTGTTCAAAAAGGTCACAAAGTTAACAAAAGATGGTAGGAATAATTAGGACAAGAGGAAAAAAACACTGCAGCAAGAACATTAGTTAGTTCTGAGGTTGATCTGCAGCATTGAGACTACAGATTGAGGAAAACGTTTTTACCTCATGCATTCTCATGCTTTATCCTCTATATAATGATTATGACCTTAGTATGATATGAAATCTTGTTTTATTATCAAAGCTGGTGATCCAGAAATATGTAGTCACTAGCTAGTGAAACCCAGCCTCCTGACTTAATATTTATTTATTTAAATCGCATATGATACCACTGATGAAAATGATCCAAGCATTAATTAGTGTTTAAACCGCAAGTAATTCTCAGAAGGAATTTTTTTGGAAGGTCCAAAAAAACACTGGACTGGAAGGCCCAGTGTTTCCTAGGAAATAACAAGGGAATATTAAACAACCCTCCCTTATCATATAAAGAATGTGAGCAGCTCTTATGGTTGACTCTTACTGCAGCAAGACAGCGTAAACCAAACAGCAAGACAATGTAAGTACAACAGAACAGCACAATGTCCAAAAACATAAAGAAACAAAACATAAATCTAAAAAAGACAGCCAAAATTAGATCATGACATAACCATAAGCATGTTTTCCACAAACACAAATATTCCTCATATTCCCTAGCATAGCACACAGTAAAATAGTACATTTGCATCATCCAAAGCATGTTAGGAGATTACAGCAAAAGCATATAAACGTAACAATCTGTCAAAATGATCTAAATTAACTTTTGCACCAATTATTAATTCTATGTTACAGTATACACACATTGGAGCCTTGTAAATATACTGAGTGAATTAGGACCATACTATCATGGGTTTAAAGGGGTTGAATTTTCTCAAAAATCCCATAACATCAGCAAAAGGAGACGTAGACTTTTTTTCCTAGGTTCATTGAGCTCCTTCTCTGCTGTGAGGGAAGTCACAGCCAATTTCTCAAACATTTATCCTGCCTCCTGGTTTTTCTCCCTCTGTCTACATCGGTGTCAGGCTCACTCAGCTACCTGCAGACTCTGCCAGGTTTGTGTCAGAAGGAAGATGCTCAATCACTATCTCCTGTTTAGAGACCTTTCCTATATCTGCAGGGCTGCCTGCCAGAGCTGGTTTAGGCCTTTGCAGCAATTACAGTGGCAAAACTCTGCAAACCTGCAAAAAAACAAGAGACATTTATGGTTTAGTAACACACATACACCCTGCATTTTGTGATCTTTTGAAATTGTCATTCCCCTCCAGGTTTGGTTCGTAGTGTAGCAGGAGTTGTCGAGAGTTGATTGGCAGGAGGTAAATCCCCTGGTAGACAGGTGGTAGAGGGCTCTGGAGTAGCATACCACATTGATTGCTGACACTTTGCACAGGAAAACTGATGCTTGTAACTTGTGTTGTTTTGTCTCATTTGTTGTATTCATCTAATTAAACTAATAGGCTGCCGTTCAGGCAATTCCGCTTGTAATAAGATTGATTAGTAAAGATAATGCTCCTAGGCTGCAGTAACTGAAGTAAAAGTGAAATGTGCAGTCTGCCACTTCACCACAGTGCCATCTAGCAGAATAAGAGGCCATTACATGTAACCTTTTGCAGTTTATAATTTCTTCAGTTTGTATTCACATGCTAATTTTCTTCTCCTTTCAGAAATCAATGAGTGTGAGCAGAACCATAACTGTGGAGTTGGTTTTGAGTGTGTGAATACAGATGGCTCTTTCAGATGCAACCCTAAGCCTCACTGTCCTGTAGGCTTCAACCAGGATCCACAAGGCATTTGTGTAGGTAAGAAAATCCACCAGGTTGATTTTTCTCAGCTGAATTAAGAAAAGTCAACTGCTGTGTTTGAAACCTCAGTTTATTTTGTTCTGTTTGCTTACAAATGAGAAATAAGAATATTTTCCTGTGCTTTTGATACGTCTTGAGTTTCTTTCATTCTTTCTGTTCTTTGGCCTCCATATTTGCCTGAAATGACTTTTTAAGACCTCATTCTTGATAAGTAAATACACATTTGTCCTTTTAATTCACTGCTTCAATAGGTGATACACATAATAAGACAAAGACAACAAAATTATGATCTACAGTATGGAAAGGAGTTTCAGCTTTGCATATGACCAAAATATGCTTGTCAAGTATCTGTCTGAGTCAGCACTGATTGTATAATGTAGTTTGTCTTTTGTTATGGCTTTAGAGATGACTGTATGGGGATTTTTATTCAGGGAAACCAAAAACGTTCAAGTTTGAACTGTATTATAGAAACTGACAAATACACAGATAAGGTGATAATTTCATTGTATTTAAATCATATGAACAAAAACGTTCAGATATTCCTTATCTCATTTCCAAACAAGGGGACGACTGGGGAAGAAATTTCCCCACATATGAATCATTGTCTGTGAAGATGCGCGGGTGTACAGTATGCAGATGAATCAGCAGAGTTGCAGTGACAGAGGGGTTAAATGCCACACAGACAGGAGATCAGAGAAGTTGCTGTTAGGGTTGCAAAGGGGTGGATAAAAGCCAATCCTCTGTCCTCCTTCAGTACAAACTGATGCTGTGGAATTAGCCTCCAGGGGCAGGAACTGGGGCATGTCAAGGCAGCAGACACCACTATAAAAGGAGTTTAGAAGAAATGCTCTGAGAAATGACAAAATGAAGAAAATGTCAGACACATGCACACAACAAAGTTATCCAGGGGAATGCATCCGTGTGATGTGTGTTTGCTTTGATATCACAGCACAGCGTGGCTAAAGAGATGCCCTCTGGTTTCCCATGCCTCATCTTTGAGCCTGTGGGGCTTTCCTCCTCTAGCTGTCTTCACCTTTATCTCACTCCCTCTATGTGTCTCTCCATACCAGACATTGATGAGTGTGGTGCTTTGACCCAACCTTGCGGCCCAGGTTTCAACTGTGTCAACACAGCGGGATCCTACATGTGCAACAGGATGATAATATGTAGCCGTGGCTATCATGCCAGTCCGGATGGATCCAGATGTGTCGGTATGAATTGTAATTGTACTTTGTGCATGCATAATCAGAATTGATATGCAAACTCAAAGTCTTTCTCAGAAGATGTTACAGCAGAGGTCTGGGTTTATCCCACCATTACACTGAAGAATAAGAATAAAGAACAGCCTTGTTTTTTGTCTTTTGAAATGATTATTTATCATTTGATAAACTATAGAGGCCATCAAAAAGTATTAAACTTTGGACAAAAATTTGTCATGATTGATGCAATTTGAGTTTATGAACACAGACAGTGACTGGAGCTGAATGTCTTACAGTAAGTATCAATTAACTGATATCATGTGGCTCTTTTAGATGTGAATGAATGTGAGACTAACCGGCATCAATGTGGAGAGGGCCAGCTGTGTCTCAATTTGCCAGGTTCCTATCGTTGTGAGTGCCAGACAGGCTACCAGTATGACTCGTTCAGGAGGATGTGTGTAGGTATGTTAAATATTATACATGCCATCTTAATAAGAATGCTTGCTATATTGTAAGAGAAAGAAAAAAACAACCTTTATAGCTCGGTTTTGCCTGGTTTTGCCTCCTTCCTCTGTTAGTCCTTCACTTTCTCTCTTGCTTCATCCCTTTTTCAATCTTATGCACCATCCATTTTCTTTGTCTGCCTCCCTTGCTCCACCTGCTTATTATTCTGTGGCAGGGAGAGCTGGTGCTGTTTCATAATAGCCACTGAGTTACCGATCACATCTTGTGCTCCTGCAGCTGGTGCTCCATCTTCTTTAGATTCATTGTGTTATGTTGTGACTCTCAAAATGATTTACTTTTTTCAATGTTTAGACTATCAGCAGATACATGATCCCCTCCCATCACGCACTCGTTCACACACACACTCACGCACACACTCACTTGCACACGTACACGGTTATGCAAGCCAACAAACCTTCAACCAAACGTGGTCTCTTGCACACATGCATATTCACACATGGGTGCAAATACACAAATGCAGAAGGCCCTTACCAAGGTATGATGATAATGATTAGGATGCTGATGATGTTTCCTCTTAGATGTGAACGAGTGTTGGCGTTACTCAGGCCGTCTGTGTGCCCAGACCTGCGAGAACACCCCAGGCTCCTACGAATGCTCGTGCACCTCTGGTTTCCGCTTATCTGGTGATGGCAAGAACTGTGAAGGTGTGTTTGTGTTAATGTCAGTCAGCATGGGTGTGTGTACATGTTGATGCTTGTTTCTGTGAATTTGTGTGTGAAAATATGCTTGTCTGTGTGTGTGATGGGACACCAGGCTTGGTTGCATTCAGCAGTGCAGTTTTACAGACCGATGCTGATATTCAAAGTATGATTAGATGGATTAGTGTATTTTACTGTGCATAATGCCATTCCTTCCAGTGAGAACCACTAAATGCATAATGGTTTAATAACAACATCTTGTTTATATCTCAGGATGAAAACATTGAAGATGCTTTGATCAAGTGAATTGTGACAGTAATGAGCTCTAACCTCTAATCTCTAGATGTTAATGAGTGTTTGGCCAACCCATGCAGTCAGGAGTGTGCCAACATTTACGGTTCCTACCAGTGCTACTGCAGAAAGGGCTACCACCTTAGGGAGGATGGGCACACCTGTGAAGGTGGGGCGTACTGTGTGCTACACCACAAACATTCATCCCACATGCATAAAGCAGTTTCACATGAATCATCTTCCTTGTCATGTAGACATCAACGAGTGTTCCCAGAGCATTGGTCATCTGTGCACCTACAAGTGTGTGAATGTTCCAGGCAGTTACCAGTGCGCTTGTCCTGAATATGGGTACACCATGTCTCCAAATGGACGATCTTGCAGAGGTGAAAACTTCCCCCGCCCTCCTGTGCCCAACTATGATTTATGCAACTGCTCTAAAATTTATTTGAAAATTGCTCAGCACCTATTTTACTCTTCATAGAGTGTGCAGTAATGGTTCTGCTCAGATAAGTATAATTGGTAGTCTTAAAGTGGTGCAGTAATTACACACTCAATAAAACTTTATTGGCCAAAAATCTTGTCTTGCTAATTTGAATTTTTTTTTCGTTTAACATGAGCAGCCTTTCGTCCTTATAGATCTATTATTCCATGATGAACACCAGCAGTAAAACAGGCCTTCTGAACTTATTGTGTGTTTTAGATATTGATGAGTGTGCCACAGGAGCCCATAACTGCTCTTTAGCTGAGACCTGCTACAACATCCAAGGGGGGTACCGCTGCCTTTCTTTGAGCTGTCCACAAAACTACCGCAAAGTGTCCGACACGTAAGTTATAACATTTTCTAACAGACTGGCTGTGGTTGACCAGATTCTCAGAGGTAATAATTAAATGTCTTTGACCAGTTTTGGTTAAAATGACCACAGAGACACATTGAAACACTTCCCTTTCAAACAATACATTTTCAGCTCTTTTCAGTGCAACCATTTACTGGCCTTTGGATGAAATATTTGACTCCACTGAATCTGGACCACTAACTGAATGAGATCCTTTCAGACCTGTAGGGGGCACCAAATAGAATGCAAAGGTTGTGTTTTTTAGTCAGAAGTGGCTATAGACCCTGAAATATGTGCTCTCAAACACAACTATATTTTTTTCTATTTTATGTCCCCTTTTATCTTTGAAAAGTTTGACGCAATAATATTTTTGTGATTGTATGACTCAAAATGACATGAAGTATTTTTCTCTGAAAACAAGAAGAATGAGGGGAAGTAATAGTACATCAAGCATTGTAACTCCTACCCAAAAGGCATCAGTTAGTTTAGGCATTGATCCATGGATATAGCCTATTCTGATTTAGCTTAATCTCTACATATATTTGATGTTCTTTTGATAATGATGCATAATGTTAGGGTGCATGGAGGATGAAAGGATCAAATGCAGGGTGAAGAGGTAAGAGGCAGGCAGATATAGGAACTGATTGTTAATTGAAAAAAGACCAAAGACACTGCACAGGCAGGATGAGTAAACGAGTAACACAAGACTAGAAAAGGAAAAAAACAAAGCTATAACATAAATTAAGGAACAGGAGGAATAACGGCAGTGAAAAAACAATAGCAATTTGGCAATGAACAAAAGAAACCAATGCGAATAAGTACTGAGGACAATCAACCAAACAAGGAGCAGGTGCGATCAATGAATTAAGACCAGGGTTGTAATAACAGGAAGTAAATAGGTAACAAGATACAAGGGGGTGGACTTTACAAAATAAAAGAGGAAACCAAAACAAGAGTGAAATTCAACCAAAACCAGGAACAAACCAGAACATAATTAAAAGAACCAAAGCAAGAACCCATAAAACATGACACATAGGGATATTACTTGTAGAAGTGTTATTGTTATATGTAGGATTATGTTTTTTCCTTAAAGGTAGGGTCCATGTTTCTGGAAAAATGGCATGAGCAGGCTAAATTTTGAAAATGTACAAGTCCAAACCCCTTTCTTTAGACATTCTTCAGACAAACTGAAACCACGCCTCTAGAGTACAGGTACACACTTGGATGCGTCTTGGGGAGGGACCAACTGTTTTTGATTGACATATCATCATTCAATCATTTCGACTGGACGGTCAAATGATTGGATGGTGTTTTTCCAGTCCTGTACGCTCACCAGGTGACCAATCTTTTTCTATTTTTGTGATAGAGAATCTAATTAATTGGTTACAATCGGTTGTTGAAGAGGAATTAAATCAATATTGTAAAAAGTGCTCTAAAAAATATCATGGACCCTGCCTTTAAGGACACTTAATCTTGTCTTTTCTGTCTTGCAACATTGTGAAAAGGGATTTTCCTCCTTGTGTCATTTGTAGACGCTGTGAGCGAATCAGCTGTCCCAACTATGTGGAGTGTCAGAACTCTCCTCTGAGAATCACCTACTACTACCTCAGCTTCCAGTCCAACATCATCATCCCGGCTCAGATCTTTCGCATCGGACCCTCTCCTGCTTACTCTGGCGACAATGTTATCGTGACAATCACGCAGGGAAACGAAGAGAACTACTTCAGCACAAGGAAGCTGAATACTTACACGGGTGCTGTGTACTTACAGCGACAGGTTCAGGGTCCAAGGGATTTCCTAATCACTGTTGAGATGAAGCTTTGGCGACAGGGGACGTTTACCACTTTCCAGGCCAAGATCTATGTTTTCATCACAGCCAACCTGCTCTAACAGCTGCTGCGCTGCAGTCATCATGGACCTTAGTACAGCTCACAAGGAATCCTCCGATCACTATTTAACAAAGCCACTGTCTACTTTGACGGGTTTGAACATTTAATCCTGCTTTGATTAGCTGATGCTAATATTAAAAAGTTGCTGTAAAAGAAGTGGAAAGACAAAACTCAATGCTTTGTGTTACTTTGTCTTTTGACTGATTTCGTTAAAATCATGTAACATTTTGCTTCAACACTGTTTCAAAACAATTCATTAACAATCAAATTGAAAATATGTTTGTTTTTCCTTTTGGAAAAAGGATGGCACGATTTTTTTTTACTTTCTGACATAACAAGACATATGTAAAATAAAAATTCCAGTAAGCAACAAGCTTTTACTTATCATAGTTTTACAATCTTCCTGATATCAGATTTGTAGTTTGATATCTGTGATGAAAACACTTTTCTTTCTATTACATTTTATTTCTTTTAACCTGCACTGCTGCTTTCGTTTTGTTTTTGAAGTACTTTACAAATAATTTAATGTTACTCCATGTGTATTTTGGTGTATTTTGTATCCTTTCATGAGACACACTATGGAATGATGTATCATATTTTTATGCTTCAAATAGCAATAAAATATTTTAGTAAAATATTAAAAGGAAACAAAGGAGCATGTTTGTTTTTAAATATGTTTAATGTTTTGGCGTGAAACACTTGTTTGATGATGGTTGCAGCATTATCTATCACTTTAATCATTTTGAGGTTGTTAAAAATATATCACCTGTTCCTGTCAAGGCTTGTGTTACAGTTAATATCCATGCTATTATTTTCATATCTGTTCACACCTTACTGGTAAACTCAACATGAGCCTCATCCATCATCGCACACCTCTCAATGTGCATATATTTAATTTGGCAAGTAAAAGTAATGGTCATGTAATATTTTGTTTTCAGTTATAATGTGCAGTTATTGCAGTATCCCTAGATAAGTGTGTCTTGCAGATCAGCAGGTTATAGTCTTACACTTCCACCTACAGGTTGATAGAGGTACTACACCCTCAAATTTTAGACCGCTCTGAAACAAAAGTGGGGAAGAACAGATTAAAAGGAAAATAGAAATAGGAAAGCAAGATGAAAAAATTTAAAAGAGAAACAAAGACTGAAATTAAATCAGAATGAGTTTTGCTTCTCCTTCAGGTTCTGAAGCAACCTGACGGTGCTCAAGAGTTCAATGAACCTCCTGGACCCGCTGTAATCATCGGGAAGGGTGTGTGTGTGTGTGTCTCAGTGACAGCTGTATTAATGCGTGTTGCACATCCGAACAGAACCCCTGGCCAGTTTTCTGTTCTCCCTGATGAGTTATACTGTCAAAGGTCATTTCAACAAAACAGAGCATTTTCTGTGAATTCTGCACTAATTTTAGTCCTTTACCTTTTTTTTTCTCAGTGAAAATGATAATAGCTGGTTAGCCTCAAGACCAGAGAGGAAATATTCAATGCAGCTTTCACAATCTTTGAGTCTGAGACCTTCCTCTTGACATAACTCAGAATAATAGCTATGTGTGTAGGAATGACTCAAGTTTTCAAACACACCCAGTGGACTGAGATGCCACTCTTGGTATGTACAGCGCATAAAAGGGCCTACTGCAGTGACTGATGTCTCTTTCCCCTAATTAGCTTTATCTGCTGTTGAAGATTAGGTAGTGCTGTGTTTCAGGGACGCTGAATCATGCATCCCAGATAGGGGAAAATATACTCATCTATCAGGGATTAAGAGACACTGTGAGGAAGTTTTGAAATGTCCAGGCAAAGAATGATGGACAGTAAGATGTTATAAAAGGCTTTTACATGCTCCACATGTCTGGTACAAACTCCCAGAAAGCCTTAGATCAGCTGAAACCCTCAGTTTATCTAATTCCAAGTTAAAGACCCAGCTGTTCTCTGCTGCATATGAATACAATTTTTATTCAAAAGTTCCAATGTACACTGCTTCTTTTCAGCTTGAATTTTGATGTTTTTCTTCTTCTAAATTTCTGTTTTTAATTTCAAACCATGTTTATTGTTCTTTTACTTTTCTATGTTTTTTTTTCTGCACCACGTTGTGATGCTTTTACTGTTATATGTAAAGCACTTTGGATAGCCTTGTACATGAAATGAGCTGTACAAATAAATTTGCCTTGCCTAAAAGGGTGAAAATGAAGCTATAAAACAGAAATTGAGTTAAAAAGTCACCTAACTAAAGTTGTATTGCTGGTTTACAAAATATTCATTGATATTGTTGAGCAGCATAATTATCATTACGATACAGAATATAAGCATTAAAGTTTTTTTTAGTTTTTGGACACAAGAGACTGAAAAAATACAGTTCAGGATAATAAAGTTGGGATGCTCTTACATCAGTGAACATTAAATGATGTTATTCCTGGAGCAAGGCACTCATGCAACATTGTTCCAATGGAAACCATTTATAATGAAGCATTAATACTTCATGCAACAAACGCAGTTTCAGACATTTTTTACTTTAAAAAAAACAACTATTTTGCCAATCTTTAACAAGGGAAGTCCCGTTGAGATCACATACCTCTTTTTCAAGTCCTGGCCAAGGAAAGCACCAGCACAACCCACAAACAGGAGACAATCACAATTAAAAACATAGTTACAATAAAAACACACTAAATAAAACAAGCAAACAAAAAACTACCAGCATGAAAAGAAACTAAAATCAGTGACATCTCAATGATTGCATCTCCATGTCTCTTAACATAGATTTAAAATGGTTAGAGAGAGATTAGAAAGATACAAGGTCTTGAGGTTGTAAGGTATTTTTTAGACCATTCCAGCTTGAAAGAGCACGATACTAAAAGAAATGTTCCCACTCTCTGTGCGAACATGGTGGAGAGACATGGGCATGGTAGTGGGGGAAAAAATGGACCTGACAACCCAGGGCCCCCCCCACACACACACAAAAACATATAATTTCAAATGAATTGGGCTCTCCAATTGATCGGTGTCATGATTTATTCTAAATATATTGATAAAACCAACTGAGAGAATGAACTTAGTGCCAGTCTTCCCAGTCAGATAAAAAAAAAGTTTTTCAAATCAAAACGTGTGTCATGGATCAAAATGTTAGTACACAAATCAGATATAGCCTCAGGGTCATAGGTATTTGAAGAAGAACCAGTCATTACTATAATCTGATCAGAATCACATTTATCAGAATCAGATTTATTTGCCAAGAATATGAGCACAGACAAGGAATTTTTCACCGGCAGATGTTGTCACTCCAGTAGTATTTTGAAGTAATAGAATAATAAGAAATAAAACACATAAAGGAGTGGAATAGTAATGACTATTAAAAATTCCTGATGTGAAAAAAAAATCCCGATCTGATTGCAGTTTAAAACACTATTTATGCTTGTTTAATTTCAGGTCATTTAGAAAACAATTTTCTTTTTGCTCACACACTTTGTGCTTTGACATGGGGAGGGGGGCCATTGACATTGAGAGTATACAGGGCCCAGGATTTGTTGCTACGCCCCTCGGGACAGATAATATGTATATATCTTGCAGAGAAAGGACAGCATCCATACTAAATGAACAAACATGTTATCAGACCCAAATTGGGACTATTTTACCACTGAAGAGTTTTGTGCTGGCTGCAGGTGGGGGATCAGCATGCTGACAGGTTTCAGTTGTGTCAAGGACTATGTTGCTACATGTAAATTAACACACGTTTCATCTTTTTGATGTTGTTGAACAAAATCAACATACATGCAAGGTTGGGATTGGAAAAATACACAATGCTAGGGCTGATGCTTGATAAATATGAATAAACTGCACTTGCTGTGATCTCACATGGACGTTTCAATGTGACTATCTCACAATAATTTTCTACCCTGAATTGTAATATTGTTTATTTCGGCCATGAGGACAAATACATGTTTTGAATGTTTCTCCAAAAAGGTTGAACTGTGACCATGCGCTGTCTATATTCATGTGTCTATTTCTTATTCTCTACATGCAAATAAGGTTTTATTTCCATGGTAACCCCCGGCACCCTAAGAAGAACTAGCCTATAGAATATAGTACTGCAGAATATATATAGAATACTATATTCCTTTATGATAACAAAAACTATCTAATGCTAAGTAAATATTGTTGCCAAAAATCATGTTCTCAAAATGAATAAATTTACATTGTCTATTCTCACTATTGCTGTAAAAAATTCCACAAAAGGCCACCTAATTTTTTTAACTGGTGTTTTTTTTTTAGCAAATTATCCAGAAATAAATAAAAACTCTCTCACTTTCAGTTAATTACAGTAAAAGAAATAACAAATTTTAAAAATAAAAAAACCTAAAATGGTCTGTATACAGTAGCTGGATACCACATTAGATAACTGCAAAAATATCTTTATCTTTGGCACTCTCTTGGGTTTATCTTGAGCATGATTTATGTAGCTGTTTACAGTCAATGTAACATAAATAATGATTAAAAAAGAAAGAAATGTGATAATGATGATGTTGATCATTGTTTTACAAAACCCACATCATCTTTCACAGGGGAAATTAACACCAATCTACTGTGAATGTGGGGAGTTGTACGGCATGTGTCTGGGCGGAGGTCGCAGCAAAGGCGGGGCAGAGATGGAGTATGATGGGAGGGGGAGGAAGAGGAGGGTGGTGTCACAGACAAGCTTGTCTTTGATAGCTCAGGTGGTCATCACCTGAGGGGGAAAAGAGCATTAATGGGCATTCTGAGCAGAAGACAAGCACAGGCTAGTGCTCTGTCTTCTCTGTCTGCCATAAACAGGGGGAAGTATGCATCATTAGATTAAGCTGAGGCTAACGACCTGCAGTCAAGCCATCTTCATACAGTAGCAGAGTGCACAGAACCTCTGGCCTCTGCTGATTGGATCAGTTCGAGGTGGGCCTAAAAACACTGAAAGTTGATCGATCAGTTTGTGCAGTGAATGATTACCACAGAAGGTTTCTTGTTTTTGCATTTTCAGATTGTTTTGTGCACAATTTAAAAATGTTTTTTGATAAAATATAGAAATCAGTACGTGATAAAAAAAATACAAAGCCAAAGTATGTATAAGTAGAGATAAGATTTGAATTAAATTAAAGGAAAGAAAATCAATGGGGTTTAGCTCTAACAAAGCTAAGCACTTTTGGAGAAAAAAGTTAAGAGCAATATATTATGCTCGTCTTGTTTCTTATGGAAAAGAACAAAAAAAGAGCATGAGAAAGAAGAGCTGGGAGACATGAACAGAGAGACAGGAGGCGAGGAATTTGCCTGAGAGGAAAATGAAGGAAGGTATGCAAGGTTGCCTGTCACTTTGAGGCACCTGATAGCTTATAGGTGTCATCTTATGGCAGTTATTGAGATATTGCACCATGAACCTAATATTCCACCTCTGAGAATAGAGTGAGATAAAGTCTAGCAATGCCTTGAAAAACAACAGTTTCTAGGTTAGTATATTTAGCCCCAAGGGTAGAGGAAGAAAGCAAGTCTTATCCCCACTTGAGTGGACTGGCTCCAAGTGGAAAGTCCTCCTCAATTCTCCATGGGTGGGAAGATTTACTGGAGCTCTAATCACAGGTCGACAACCTCGGCAACAAGCTCTCTGACCAACAGGAGAGGAGTCACAGATGATGCGCTGCCTTGTTAACTGCCATTTCTGACAGAATGTTATGCAAGACATCTTTGGCATGTGTGACTTTTGACACTGCTTACCATGTTTTCTACTTTTTACTCAATGAAATTAGGATTACACATTAATGGGTCATTTCCAACAAGTTACATAAAGCTTTGCCCTTTGATGATCTTGTTTAATTTGTTCAGATTTTGAGGCATTTCCCGATATTATTTGTACAGTTTTTGAAATTATCACAAGAAAACGGTGTTGAATAGAAGATGCAACTACGGCCGCTCTCAGCTTCCATACTTTGAACAGGCGCGGCAATATTTTGAACTAATCACCTGGAATACTGTATTCCCTGTACAATGTTTGATCAGTAATACCATAACCTCATGAAATAAAAGTTAACGGTTTGCATGCATGCAAGACCTATTCAAGAATTTCAGCAAACTGATCTCAATGACTTACTTTAAGT
>JAPMNP010596341.1:0-11333 GCA_029874935.1 Atherina boyeri | reverse complement strand
TGAATAAAGCTTTTTAATCTGTCTCTGTTGTGTCTGCTTGGATGAATGAAACACAAGTTAGGAAAAGCCACTTTTTGAATGCAACCTTTTTACACACACACACACACCCCTCTCCCTTCGCTGAAATTCCCTCACATGCACACATTCTGACCTAGTTTCTCTTTATAACGCTCTGTGCTAATTCTTGAAAATTGAAAACTAAATAAAGGAGATGGGCCTAGAGTTTAAATTGTGGAAGTAGACAAATAATAGCTTTGTCAGGATTATTAAAAGCCTTAGGCAAAATTGTAGTAGTCTGCTCCTTGCTGTGTCCACACAGTTTCCTGTCTGTTGTTCTACAAGAAATTGAATGATAACAGTTGATAAAACATGCTTTTACCATTAAAATCAATAGGAATCTTCAGCAAGTTTGCCTGTTACAGTATGTCAAGCTTGGCAATATAGTCAGTATGTAGCAGTGTCCTGCATATTTGGATATATTACACAATTCTACGAATCAGTATTAGATTTTCCGTGAAAACTCTTGTGAAAATATCCTGTTATAGTAACTGACAGAAAACCTTAGATGTAATGAAATAACAATCAGCTCAATCTGAAATGGATTTAAAGTTGAACATGAAACAGTTAACACTCTGCAGTACTCAAACTATTTGGAAAGCTGAAAAGGCTACATTAAAGGCCTTGAGGACCTCAAGTTACTCGTGCTTTCAGAGAATGTGAATTAGGTCAGCGGAAATAAGCAGAGCACCTGTGGCTACATTCCTGTGTGCTGAGTGTTGCTGCCATCAATTCCTCTCCCCGGTGGGCTACACTTTCAGAGCGGGTGCTGTCCATGGTGCTGAAAGTATTGCACAACAACAACCAATAATAGCAAAGCTGTGCTTTTTGGTTGAAGGTAGAAATAAATTTTACATTCCTTTTAAAACATTCTACTTTTCAGGTGTCTCCAATTTCTTTCTTTATAAGGTAGTATACAATATGTAAGGCAGCACTGTCTGGCAACCAACAGCTCTAAAGATGTGAATAGTATGAATGGTCTGAAATTAAATAGCACTTCAGTCAACAATCAAGCATGGCTGTCTTCTTACAGCCCAAAAATTAACATTAAACTGTGGAAACCCTTTGCCTAGCCCAGAGTGTTTTGCTTTGCATAGTGTTTTCAGAGCTCTCTTCTTGTCACCTCATGACCCTGAACATAGTAGTACTGTATATCTGAAGGAGGATGAGTACAATAGTTCAATGACAAGGAACCACAAAAAAACTGTGGTGAAAATCATTATCTGAGATGAGAAGATAAGCACAACCCTATTCTATCTTTGCATTGTGCTGCATTATTTGTATATCAAGTCTCCCACTTCTATCATTAATCATTTTGAAATCTGTTTCATAAAATTGCTTTTGTTTGCTAAAGTTGGACCAGTAGATTGCAGCGTATTGATCCAGTAAGTGTTTTCACTGCAGACTACTGTGTGTTTTTATTTTGAGCAATTAAGTACGTTGCTCAAAGTGGATATGTTCAGAGGACTAAGCTGCTTAAGCATATTTTAAACAGATTAGATGGATTTTCTCAATCTGGTTGAGATTTTTATCACAATGAAAATCATTTTAAATCCAGTTCAGTGGACAGTATTTTCATTGTGGTAGTACTTTCATTTTCAAAACTTTAGCTTTAACCTGTTCTCTAAAATAAGTGCGCTTTATCAGCCTTGGTTGAGGATGTTGACATGTTATTAGTAGGTGAAAGAGATTCGGGTACTTTGATAATCAATATAAATCCTAACTTTTCCATTTATGTTTTGTTTTGATGAGATTTTCAGTAATAGATTGTAAAATTCTTATTAATTTAGGCTATGTCAAAGAAGCTGTATTAGGGACAAGTTATCGAATATTGCAAAATTTTCAAATCTATGTTCCCTTTTAGAGTGGAAACATCATCAGTCAAAGTGTCAGACATGCTGTGAGTGCTTGACCCATTTGTGCGATACTCTGGCTGGAGCCCATGCACAATGGGGTCATGAGTCTTATCACCTAGGGCTTTGGTTTGCATAACAGTTGAAAGGATAAGCTGAGGATGTCTCTAGCAAGTGTCTAGCGATGTGTAGTTCTAACAGCAGTCAGAGGGAAAATTGATGCATCATTCATCTGATTCGGAGATAGGGCTGTGCAAAAAGATGAAACAGTCATTGCATTGCTACAGAAATTGATATGAACAGGTTGTCACTCTGATTTGAAGAAATGCAATGGACAAGACAGGGCGACAAATCTGTTATTGCATCTGTAAAATTTAACATATAAACTCCAGATCTCTACAGACAACATCTGTCTTGTTGCCTTTATGTTATATCAATTTACATTTGATCAGGATAACACAGACAGTTCTGATTATTAAATTGTACAGATGAATAGCATACAGGCTTCACACTCGTATGGCATCCAGTGAATGAAGTAGTGGATGATGATGTGAAGATCACATATGATCACTCTATGATCACATAGAGCGATGTGATGGGGCAAGTGCAGTGAGATTTAAACTTCTTCTTGAGTGATGCCTGTGGCAGGTTATTTATGTGCATGGCTGCCCTTGCCATGGGGTTGTTGCTGCACTACTTTGTATTAACCATTCTTTGCTGGCTGTTTTAGATCTCTTCATCTGACTTAGAAGTCATTATAAGTAGAGCAGTTTGGTAATTTGAGGTTATCTGTGTAAAAATACATAAATGTATATGCTTCCCATCTGCAGTGCTGCAGCACTGCAGTGGCAGTTTGTGTGACATCTGATGCACAGATGAATGAACAGACACAGACTTGCTAGGTGACTCAGTTACATCTTGCTGCTGAATCACTTAAGATCAAGTGAAAAGTAGAGTATCTTTGGATGAAGAAGGTTAACTGGAGAGGATTATCACAGTTTGCTTTTAAGCTTGGTTCTCACAGACCTGTTGAAAGATTTAATTAAAAAAACATACTTTTGTGTAGGGATAGACCATCAGATTTAAGATGTTGATCACAGCTCTCACATTCATCAAGTTGTTGTTGCCATGGAAACACAAGTCTTATGCAAGAAACTCAAAATGGTTCCTATAAGCAGGCAGGTGAACAATAAGCAGCACATTTGAATAGAAATGTCTGAGATGCAGTTTCATTTGTGTGTGAGTAGCTCTTTAAAGGTGGATGCGTAATATGTACTAATAGTTTATACATGTTTTGCTTCTCTGTTTGATTTTACATGTTCAGTATGATATAGTCTGTGATCATATTATTCAAACACTATTTTCTTCTTGCTATCACTGGCACCCTATTGGCTGAACTTTACAAAGCAGTGGATGTTCAAATTTAATACATGAATGTCTGCTCCTTGCAGCCAAGTTATCTTATTTTAGGATTTATTTTTGCACAGCTGCATGTGTTGTAGAATAAGCCCTGTGGAATCCTTTGAATAAACATACATTTTAAAAAGTGTTTTTTTTTTCTGGTTTTCCCACATTTCTCCTGTAAACAATCCCACCTGGGGTATTTCTTGTAAGTAAATGATATGCTTGAGAAAATATAATAAAATATGATTATTAGAACAACACCCAGTGGTCCAGCTAAATGTAGCCTACATAGTTCATTCACAAGTGGGAATGTGGCTTTCCCCTATTAGATGCATTCATCCAGTCATCTATAGCGCTTAAGGCAATCAGGACACCCTTGTCCTGCCAGCTGTCGTGACCGACTTTGCTTGTCTGTTTTGGATGGATTTTCCAGACCCCAGCTTCACTCTGACATGATGTACCCTCTCTCACTCAGAGACATGTTCATACTGACTCATTATTTTTAGTGGTTTAGTTACTCACAGCAGGGTTTGCAGCTGCTGTCCTATGTTAGTCATATAAAAGCTTCATGCTCTGTTTTCAGTCATATCTTTCTGGTTTCCTTTTTGTTGAATGAGGCCAAGATTTTCCCACAGACTTCAAACAAAAGAGCCTTGGTTCCGGACACAACCATCTCTGTTCAGCCCCATTTGTCATGATTCACTTATCCTTTCAGTATGTCTTTAGAACTATTCCCATGTGAGAAACAGACTTAAATCAAGCAAAGATGTTTCTCAGAATCCTTCAGAACATTACACACAGTGAAATGTTCCCACTGTTAGATTTGTATTTTATTACATTCAGAGCATAAACAAATATTGTCTTAAGTTGTATTGCTTTTGTTTGTTTTTTAAATGGAAAGGATCCACATGACTTTGACTTTTTGTCTGCAATTTGAAATACATGAACAGATTAATTTTATAACTTCTGTACATCTTATCAAGTTGGCAAGATTAAGTTCATTATAGTTCAATATTGATAGATCCCAAACCCTTGGTCATTCCATACAGATCTGGTTTGTTAGGATTAGCAAATCCTCAGCAATAAAAAAAATTCAAATATTGCAACTCAGAGTGTATTCAATGTAGCCTATTCACCTGCAAAAGGGATAGTATAACTCACTATTCATGTATACAGTGCCTAATTCAAGGTAACCTTAAATTAAGAGGTCTCTGAGGTCAGACAGGATTTGCTTGTCACACCCTTTGCCAAACTCAGAATTGAAGGAGTCTTTTCTTTCAAAGTGATGACTTTAACCGATGAACTACGGACTAGATTTGTGGACTCTTTATTTACCTTCCAAACTTTACCATAAATTGAGTTTAAGAAGTAGATTCTTCATTTTAGCTCACAGTAAGAATATCGACTCACCTCAGAGTTGACTGTGCATGAGAGCAAGAGGAGAATCTTTCTTTGTATTCTTATTTTCCTTTGAACAATAATAACAAGAATCTTTTTTTTAACAAATGGTTGTGATTACAGTACATATTAAGCAAATATAAAATAGTGATGGGATAGTAAACACAAGTGATAGAGATGATTCAGGCAGGTTTATTTCTGCAAATTTTCAATAAGATTCATAATAGGTTAGTCACTGAAAAAATGTATTCTACCAAACTGTAGAGTTGATAAAAGGGTGAGACTTAGTCAGCATGTGCTCCAAAGGTGCAAACCCTGAAACATGAGTGTTACTCATCTGATATGCCTTTTATCAAATTTCCTTTTGGTTTGGTCAGATTATGGGTAATCACCAGAAGCTGCATTGAAGTTGAAAGAAGACATTGAGACCATTGAGTGGTGCCTTTCTTCTCTGTAAAAACAAAACAAAAGCAAAAAAGAGTATACCTTTATCTTGTAGCCTATGTGGATTAAGACAGTTCTGCTTCTTTATTTATATTTCACATTATCTGCCTGCTTGTGTCGGTTTCCACATAATCATATAGCCTATCATGTTTCTCTTCAGGATATATGGGAGGAAATTAGGTTTCTCTTCTGACTTTATGGGGTCCACCACGGGTAATCGTTATGCGACCTGACAGTCTGAGGTCCGCTACTGACAGTGATCCATGTGGAGGGAAGGTTGCGATTGTCAGTGCAATGCCGTCTTTCCGCTGCGCCTTACCCAAATGCTCGCCATGCGGTAGGCTGCGCCTCAGAATAGCTACCGGCAAATTAACCATCCTTGCGACTTGAGCACAGACAAAGGACGACAAACATAAGCCAGAACCCAAACATGTGTCTGGGTCTGTGACCACGTTTTTCTTCCCTCTTGATCTCATATTCGAGGAGATTTCGAGGTATCATCTCGATGAGGAAAATTTGTGCAACCAGTGATTATGGTATATAATATATTCGTGTCAAATATTTAGGTAAAATCTCCACCATTAATGTTTCAGTCAAATGTGGAGCAGCGGACCATAATTACTCGGGGAATAAGCAAGTGATATTACAGGATGCACATATGTCAATATGGGCGTTTTGTGCAGTCGCCATTGTTTCTTTCCCCCTCTTTTTTTTTTGGCTCTTTTTGGGAGGTGTTGGACGTCTGGTAGCTCTCAGACCCTACACCAACATCGCAATGGAGGGATGAGAGGAAAGAAATGGGTGTGGAGGGAGGAGGGGAGCTGCGCCACAGCGGAGAGCTGGAGTCTGAGCGCGCGCTTGGGTGGGATGCCGTCCTTCCATCGTCAAGCCGACTAATTCATTTATATAGCTTCCGGTTGTGTATTAATATAAGGCTCGAATAACCAAACAGCCTGGGCTCCTATCACCGTTTAATGAAGGGCATTGTTTATGGGCTGAACATATTACTCAGTTAAATATCCATAGCATGAACATAGGACTTTGTCCATGATAAGCTTAATTATTACGACACAAAACATGTCAAACTTGAACCCATTTGTGGGTTAGAAATTAAAGACTTCTTAAACCATGCATCTTAGACTCTTAGAACGGATCCTATTCAATGAATATGACTTCTAAATGACGACCTCTTAACCCCATCCACCAGCTCTATGAGCTTTGAGGTAGCGTGACATGATAGCGTGTTAATTTGAAGTGTTCACCATTCTTTTCCGGTTTTGTGCGGGTAGACTCCGCCCGCCTTGACTTTCTCACAGCTCCAGCGGCAGGGAAACACACCCGTCAGCAGCGCGCATTGAAGACGGGGAGGGAAAAAAGAAAAAAAGGCGCATCACGGACAAAGGGAATATGGGTGCGCTGGAAATGATTCACCTCAGCCGGGTAAAGCAATGGATGAACCGCTTCTGTTCCATTTACCAGGAGACCAATTAGCGCACCTTCATGAGGTGCTGGGATGCAAGATACTGCAAGCTAAAAAGGCGGAAGGCTGCGTTTAATCCGTCTGCGGATCTTGTGAGCTTGCAATGGCTGTTGCGGGGATATGCAACTGGATAGGGAGTAATGTGCCTTTTTATTTTGTGCTATTTTTCTTATTTTGTGGCCTTTCTTTTGGACAGTTGCGATATTCTATTACAGAGGAACTAGAAAATGGGGCACTGGTCGGTGATCTAGCGCACGATCTGGGGCTGGATATCCGAAAGCTCGCCACCAGAAAAATTAAGATAACCTCAAACAGCGGTAAACGCTACGTGATTGTCAACCCCAAAAATGGGAAATTACTCGTCAATGAAAGGATCGACAGAGAATCGCTGTGTGATCAATCCAGCACCTGCCTTATTAATCTGGAGGTGCTGGTCGAAAATCCCACTGAGGTGCACCACGTCGAGGTGGAGATTGTGGATGCTAATGACAATGAGCCGCAGTTCCCTGTAGACGAGTATCAATTAGAAATCACAGAATCTGCTCTGCCAGGGTCTCGTTACCCAATTGAAAACGCTGAAGATCCAGACACTGGTTCCAATTCAGTCCGTGTGTATCAGCTTAGCACAAACGACCATTTCGCGCTGGCATCTAACAAACCTTCCCTTAACACAAAGCACATCGAGCTTGTGCTCAAAAAGCCCCTTGATCGCGAGCAGACGCCTTACCACCAATTAATTTTAAGTGCTGTGGATGGTGGAACACCGGACAAAACAGGAACGGCCAAAATTAACGTCCGTGTCCTGGACTCAAATGACAATGTTCCGTTGTTTGATAGCTCAGTGTACAAGGTGAAATTGTTGGAAAACTCGCCCAAAGACACCCTGGTGATAAAACTGAATGCAACCGACCTGGATGAGGGAACAAACGGTGAGGTCTACTACTCCTTCAGCAGTTACACTCCAGAGAGAGTCAGACAGATGTTTAGCATGGACACAAATAGTGGAGAAATAAGAGTGAGGAGCAATGTTGACTATGAAGAGACCAACTCCTATGAGATGTACATTCAAGCGATGGATAAGGGCCCTGGAGCTGTGGCAGCACACTGTAAGGTGGTGGTAGAGGTGGTGGATGTGAATGATAACATCCCTCAGATAGTGTTGTCATCTCTGTCAAGTCCTGTAAGGGAGGATGCCCGTGCCGACACAGTTGTGGCCCTCATTAGCGTAACTGATCGAGACTCTGGCGCTAATAAGCAGGTGAGATTAGAGATCCCAGCAGGCCTTCCATTCAAGATCAAGTCATTCAGAAACTACTACACCCTGGTTACCTCAGCCTTCCTGGACCGTGAGACCACTGATGCCTACAATGTCACTCTGAGTGCCACAGATGGAGGAAATCCTCCCCTGTCTTCCCAGAAGACCATACAGGTGGACGTGGCCGACGTTAATGACAACCCACCACGCTTTGAACAGACTTCATATACAGTCTATGTGACTGAGAACAATGCCCCCGGGGCCTCTTTGTGTACTGTGAAAGCTCAGGATGCAGACATCAAAGAGAATGCACGCATCACCTACACAGTGTTAAATGACAACAACCACGGCATTCCTGTCACCTCATATGTGTCTGTGAAGGCCGATACAGGCGAGGCTTATGCCCTGCGAGCCTTTGACTATGAGTCACTGAGAGAGTTTCATTTCCAGGTCAAAGCCCAAGATGGGGGCATTCCTCCACTCAGCCGAGTCGCCACCGTCTACATCTACATAATGGATCAGAACGACCACGCTCCTCTGGTAGTAAACCCTCCTGGCAATGGGACCCGCTCTTTGGAGACAGTACAAAAGAACGCAGACCCTGGTGCCTTGGTGACAAAAGTGGTGGCATATGATGCAGATGCTGGTCCTAATGCTTGGCTGGTCTATGTGCTAGAAACCGCCACTGACTTGGACTTGTTCAAAGTGCACGAACACACTGGAGAAATCAGGACCACTCGGAGGATCCTGGAGGACAATTCCACATCGTTTGCTCTAACTGTTGTTGTGAAAGACCACGGCCAGCCAGCCCTCTCCTCTACGGCCACCATCAACGTGGCTGTCATGGAGGTGCCACCAAAAGTGACTCCTGACCCCAAGAGGACCATGCGACCTCACAGCACACTGCTGTTCTCTAACGTGACTCTCTATTTGATCGTGGCTTTGAGCGCGACGACCTTTGTTTTCCTGGTGACTGTGGTAGTGTTGGCCATCGTCCGCTGTCACGCCTACTGCACCCAGCCCGGGTCCTGCTCCCCTTGCTGCGTGTCACAGAAACCCCCTCCAGATGGTGGGAGTGCCAGTGTAAGTGCTGGTGGGGCAGGTGGTGGTGGAGCCCCTGGACAGCCTAATAACAACGTGGTGCTTCGGAGAGACCTTAAAGTGGAGCCTCATTACATTGAAGTTCGTGGGAATGGCTCGCTAACAAAGACGTATTGCTACAAGACCTGCCTGACAGCCACCTCTGGCAGCGACACATTCATGTTCTACAACACAGGACGGCCCATCAGTGGTACCTGGGGCAGCGGGGCTGACCGCTTCTTCACCAGTGGAAGTGGATTTGTACGAAGACTGAGTATGCCCGATGCCTCACTACAAATCTGCCCAGAGGTGTGTCATTCATTTTTTTTGTATGTTTACTTTTGCCCACATGACTAGGAGGCCATGCATCATCATATTAATATATCAGTAGCTGTTTACTGGAATTTAGTTCAGTAGCAAACAATATCAAATACTATACCTAAGTTGATTTTTCATTACGACTATTGCTGCAGTATATCTCATATAAGTATCCATTTTTTTGTCAGCATTATTTGTCTTGCTGCAGGGAGGTGACATTTTCTATATGTCAAGTTTGATCCTCTCCTGCAGTGAATGGATTCTCTGCAGCCTTCATTCTCTTTGTTCACTTCCCACTTGTAATGTGCAGTCACACAGTCTTGCCAAGCTCAGCACTCACACTGAATTAGTGTCAGTCCTGATGCCTTTCAAGGGACCTGTGTTATAGCTGATGATTCAGAGATTTGTGTTTCAGTTTGAGGTTGTCATCACATCTACACCACAAACACTTCATGTATTGTCTCCACTAGTAGTTCAGATATATGTATATATATTTATTTATTTTTCTGCATGTGGACGTGTCTGTGTGAGTGAGCAAAATGGAGCAGTTATGCTGAAGCAGTTGAACTTAAATGACCCGGTCATATCCACAAAAACACTAGTTTGTTGTGTCTGATACAATACATAAAAATCAGACTTAGTATAAATTGTTGGTGTGTGTTTATGTGGTCATGAAGGCCTGAAGTCACATTAGACTGAGGACAATTACTTGCTCTTGTAGATTTCCAGGTGAATATTACATCCAATACTTTCACCTGCTATGTTCACAGTGCAGGTGGTAGAACTTTTTTTTTTTATCATAATGGAGAATTGTTGTGACTGATGTATAATGACTGACCTACCTGCTAAGCACACAGTTACCTTATGCATTGCTCTTGATTTTGGAATATTTCTGCAGGCCTTGCATATATATGCAAAGATTTTCTTGGTCTAGGAGGACAGTTGAATGCATCAACTTAATGATTTCGAAGCCAGTCGGTAATGCTACTAGGAGAAGAGTAGCAGTGTGGCAGCACAAATTAGATTAACCTCCAGCCTCTGTTCCTCAGCCCTGCAGATTAGATTTATTAAAAGAGGCTGGGTTTACCAGCAGAATAAAATACTCCCCTCTGAACTGATATGAAGAACATAATGGGCCATCTGTATCTGGGACACTTGCTGCTGCTTGAGCAGGTCTGTGATTCTTACCTTTTTGTTAAAGCATTAGCTGTAATACAGTGTTCACAATCATGCCATGTTGTGCATGGGTACTTACTCATGAGAAACTGATTATGAAAGAGTCAGGCATATTTAATGCAGTGAACAAGTAGTTCATTAAGGGAATGACTTTTCCCTCTATGGGTTTCAAATGGTTCTTTGGAGTTAAAAAACATTATTATCAGCAAAATTTGGCTTCATCAAAGGCAAATAAATGGAAATCCTGACAGCCTTAACCTGTCAGGACAATAGCGCCAACTGTTTGATATTTATAACTGATATAGGTTGTTGTTTTTATTTATAATGTTCTTTTAGACCTCATGATATTATTTTGTATGATGATATGAGATGAGCAACGCTATATTTTAATCAACCCTTGATTTATGTTGGACATAGAGGATGTGGTTGCTCTGGTGATGATGGCTGCTGCTTACTGGATTTTAAAGGCGACAGTTTACGAGGGGTCTGCTGGGAATTTCAAGCACTCAGCCTAAGTTCATTGGGAGCAGGCAGATTTACTCCAGTTACACACAAACCCGCACAACTGATTCTGTATAACAGGCCAGCACTCATGTACAGAGTTTAACTGTCCCAGCTCTCAATTCTTTACTGACATTGAGAGAAAGGCCAAACAAATGTCAATATGCCTTTCAGCATCTGCCCTTTTTAAAATCTTTCTGTGGCTATCAATATGTGTGTGTGTTGGTGTGTGTGTGTGCTTCTGGAATGGAGGACACAACTGCAGTGTTCCTATTACATCCTGATTTGGGATGTGCATCATGATTAATTGATGAGACCATGGCCCAGCCTGGCTCAGCACAGTGTGAGATCAAACTAAACTCACTTT
>JAPMNP010596339.1:0-13548 GCA_029874935.1 Atherina boyeri | reverse complement strand
TTAGTAGCGTGAGCTTTTATGTGCAACTCTACTCACAGATTTACTCACGTTTCATGAATGAGACCCATTGTGTGGCGTTCTCTCTCATGGGGCAGGGAGTGTTGCGCATTCTTTTTCAAAAATCGGGAAAATCCTCCGCCACACCTTTAAGATAATCTGTGCTTCTGTTATATAAACCTCCACCTTTGGGACATTATTTCAGAGAGACTCTTTTGTTGAGGGGAATAAAAGAAAGATAAAGATAAAGTAGTTTAAGCTTAGTAGCAAAACACTAAAAACCAACCTTGTCCTTTGCAATGGCAGGTGGCTGCTTTAAGACCTCTTTGACCGTCTGCATGACAGTCTCAGTGCGCATGGCGCTCACTGAACGCACCAATTCAACCAGCAGAAGTTGCTCCTCGCTGGCTACAGGAATCACCTGAAAGATAATCTTCATGAATCCTCAATTGCAGAAATACAACAATCTAAGGAGAACTCTAAAACTCAGACATCCTGGAATCTAGAGTTTATGAAATGCCACTGAGGGGTTGTTTTAGCAACTGCAATCATGTTTTACTTTTTAATAACAGAGACAGCCAGCACTTTGCTAATCCTCAAAGTATTGGTAAAAAAGTCTTCACCTTTACCTTATTTCTCACTGGGGTCTTGGCTTGCTTCCGCTCATTCCAAACGTAGGCTATTGCTGCCATGAAATGAGCTCCATGGTTCATGGAAATAGGACCCAGCAGCTCCAGGATCTGCTGTCGGAGGTTCTGTAAACCAGATGGAGGAAAGTTAGATGAAACATCAATAATTTCACTCATAATGTCGCCAATAACAATTACATTCAGTGTATCTTGCAGGTCTGTTGGGAAAAACAAAACTGCATGCCTGTGAATGCACTACAGTTCCATTTCATTTTCACATGCCTGTCCAAATCACTCCACACATGATTAAATGAAAAACTGGAACACAACATCTACATTACTTCACTTTTATTATTTGGCTGAACTGAATATATACAGATTAAAATACAGAATGAAGTATTTGATGGAAAAAACATGAACACATTATTTGACATACTTTAGTGGAGCCCAGGTTGATGTTGGAAGTAGAGGCTGCAGAGGCGGCAGCTGGCTTATCTGAGTTGTCAGCTTGGTGGAGGATGCTCCACAGCAGGGTGACAGATGACATGATGGTGTGCAGGATGGACAGGATGCCTGAGCGAGCCTCGGCCAGGTGCTTCTGGTCAACACTTACCTGTAACTGATGAAATAAGATGCAACAAGACAAAGTGGTGAGTATTATGCAAAAAGATTACAACATGTCTTATTAGGGATGCACTGATTCATCAGCTATTAAACAAAATCTGCCAATTTTCAGCTTTGTTTGTGGACAAAGTAAAAAAAAATCTTTGCTTTATTGTGATTAAATTAATAAATCATGTGCAACAGCCCTGAAAAAGAACTTAAAAAAAAATCCAAACAATAAAATATAGATGTGAGTAACTTGATGACTCCCAAAGCCCCATTAAAATGCAGATTTTCACAAACCTCAGATACACATATTTAACCTAAACAGACAAACAGCTGAATATATTAACCTGAGGTCACTGAACCTTTACTTGCATAAACCTCTTAAAAAGCCACTGCAAAGATACTTAAAGGGGGGGTATGATGCCATTTTCAGGCACATAGTACCCTTTTATAGCACAATCAAATAATTGTTACCTTCAGTTATTTTGAAAATGCTGTATATATAAAAAACAACTCAAAACAAATGTCCCTTCACATCATGTCTGTATATGACGCCAAGAAAATTTTGCTCCCGTCTCTTTAAGACTCTCCTACCCTTTCCAACACGCCCCCTTCAGCATATCATAACATCAGCGCTTCATGGATGCAGTTTATAAATCGTCCTCATTTTTGTATTTTGCTCGTTTACAAAAGACCTACATTATATTGTACTGTTTGTCTGAAATGGCAACACAGGACATTGTACAACTTTATGCGTACGATCCCATGTCGGACCGGAAAGTGACTTTTCTAAATAACCGGAGCAGGTACAGGGGCTCTTACAAGATGTCCCAGCTTGGTAATATTCCTCCATGTCATCCTCTTATAACCCTGCTGTAGTGTTTATTTCTGACGAACAGTAATAATGATGATGACTCGGGTAGTAGGCTTTTAAAAGTCACTAGCAGAGCTCAGTCCACGGCAAATCCCACCAGGTGTTTTCTAATTACTGCTAGCGTGTGAGTAAGTGTGAGAGGCGGGGGTAAGGAGTGCGCTGCTGGGGTGGAGTCGAAGGGGGGCGAGGAACTCTGTGGAATAGGTGATATGCAGTAGCGGCCGTTTTGGCTCCACTCGGTGGCTTCCACAGGAGATTCAGGACATTCTCAAATATGCATGAATGAGTCAAAGCAACCCGCGGGGCATGTTTTTGGTGATGAAATGACATAACATGATAAATAGCTCAAAAAAGTTGATTTTGCATCCCCTTTAAAACAGACAATGTTGTCAATAGACATCAGACTAGATTAATGTTGTCTGACTTAAACTTTGGCTCAGTCATATTACAATTTTTTGTCATTGACCAGTTCAGCAAACAATTATTGGAGGCAGAAGTTTTATGAATAAAATGTAAAGAATATAAACTACACATAAAAAGCTACGTTTATTCAACTTTCAGGTGGAATTTGCAAAAATGTGATAAGTGCATGCTACGCTGATATTCTATCATGAATGTATATTTAAGTAGAATGATACGGTGGCAATTCCTTCACCTCAAAGAATATATTGAAACAAAAGCTAACATAGGTGGGTATACCACAACATAAAAAGTCAAAGTCTCAATATCTTGTCATGCGTCATCTTAGTCTGATGATGTCTAAATGTGAACAGTATGATGTAGATCAGTGGTTCCCAAACTTTTTTAGCCGCAACCTCAAAGACAACATAAGTTGGTGTCCGTGACCCCATGATTACCGATATGAGTAATCGTACAGAACTTATTGGGCTGTTTGATACATTTGATTTGAGTCAGGCGTGTTGGAGCAGGGATGCATGGAAAACTTAAAGGACTATGGCCCTAGAGGACCAGGGTTCCCCACCGCTGTTCAAAATATAAGGCTTGAAAACAATCAGAAACTTCATAAATAAGGAGGATAAAGTGGTTTTTGGATGGATTTGATTCACCGCTGTAACAAGGCACCTACACGCCCCAAATCAGCATCTCTTGCTGAGATAATTCAAAGTTCTAATATTGTATGAGTAGTAACTTTGTTGTCTTAAGCATTAATTTAAAAATAACATGCTAATTTCACAGATTAATCTCTTTGCAATAATGTATCGACAGTCCTAAGATAAGTTGATACACATATTTTTTCACACTGATTTTGCAACCCCCTGAAATGATCTTGCGACCCCAAGTTTGGGAACCACTGATGTACAGTAGATGACCGTTTAAATACAAGCTGCCCTTGATCCAGAATATATAGTGGTCAATTCATGGTCCACAACTTGTTATACAATGAGTACGTAAACGCCGAACAATTGTACATGTGCATTCACAAGTTTAGAGGAAGTCAAAACAACCAACAAAGTCTCAATTCAGAAAGGTTTCAGTACATCATGTGCATGTAAAACCTTGGGAAACAAATCTACTGCAATCCCTTGGTGCATGCTGCCCTCACCTGGTGGTACTGGGAAGTGGGATCCAGTAGACAGTAATGGATGATGGATGTTACCCCCTCCAGCACCGTGAGAATCAGGTCAGGAGGAATACAGAGAGCCATCCATTGTGGTCTAAGATATAGTTAGAGAACAAGCAGCCCTTTTTATGTCAACACAAATGTTCAGAATTTCATATAATGAAACAAAAAGACAAGCAGGTGAGCTATCTCATATGAGGGTCATGGATGCCATCTGGTGACTATGTCCTGGCTATGTCATTTTATTTCATCGTGGTGCAGTGTGTTGTGTTGTTAATGGGAGCGATTCAAACGTCAGTACCTGGTCTCAGTTATCCCGATTTCATAACGGTACTGCTGGAGAAGATTATCCAGGTTTCTGCACAGCTGCAGAGTCACTGAGGCAACCACCCTCCTCAGCACTCTCCCCATGTAAGGCAGAGTGGCAGTGATGAGTCCTATCCACTGAGGATGCATCTTACAGGCGTGATGCTGATGCAGGGCCCTGATCACCGCACACAGAAACATCCCCTGTGCTGTAATAGGCTGGCCATGAAGGTATTGCAGGGATGTCATTGGCTGCTGCGGGTTGACATGCTCTACTTCCCCACCTAGGATCTCAAATCCTGCCCCTCCACTGCTTCCCGTCACTCCACCGCCCGTCCCCCCTCCCACGGGTCCCACCTCTCCTCCTTCATCGAGTGGCAGCAGGACTCTGTGCTCAAGAACAACTAGACTCTGCAAAAGTCTGAGCAGCTGGGACTGGACTGCGCTACAGCTGTCTATCTGGTCCTCTGACAGGTTGATGACGCTGTCCTCAGAGAGACCCTCCTCCACGGTGGCCATGTTAACCCCCGCCGTCCGCTGCTCGTGCCATTTCTGAGCACTGAATATAGAAGAGAGCAGGAAGTGAAGGATCACCTTCTGAACTTTGCACTTTGAGAGGATGTCGCTGATGAAACTAGCAAAGCCCTTAGCTGAGCCGCCTGTGGCTTTGGATAACTCGCTGAAAAGGAGAGTTAAGACCTCCACGCTGGTCAGCTGCATGGCCCTGTTCCCCGCCAAATCCTGAGGGCCTGCCGACACATGGGCAGAGTAATAGCTTCTTAGGAAGTAGAGGCAGAGCGAGATGATGATCTCCAGGTACATGGCACTGCGGAAGGAATGGGAGTGGGAGTCCTGGGGAATGGGACAGTAAAAGTCTTTGCCCATGACGGAGACCCGATGACGGGCTAGCAAGTTTTGAAGCAGAGAGAGCTGTGGAGTGTAGGTGTTATTGATGCTGGTGGTGGAGATGGCGCTTACGAAGCCTGAGGGAGCAGCTCTTAGCATGGCTGCGATGGCTGACAGGGCGTGCAAGGCCCTGGAGGAGTCATACAACTGGAGGTAGAGAAGGACGTGCTGGTAGAGAGGATGGATGTTAAAACGAGGTGGAGCAGACGAGGATCTGCATCCTGCGACGCCGACACCCTCGACGGCTCCTCCTGAGCCCCCGCTTGGTGAGCCGGTGTCACTCTCGATCTCTGACACCTCACCTTCTCCACAGCTATACCAGTTCTCCAGATCCAAACTGTCCCCAAAGAAAATACTGGGTGGACGCAGCTTTTCGGCTTGAATTGCTGCCTTTCTCTGCCTCTCCTCCTCTTTCCTCTTTGCCTTCTTGATCTTTGGCTTTGCTCCAGGAGATTTGTCTGAGAGCCTCTCCATTATCTTCCCCTTGAGGCTGAGCTGAGTGCTGCTATGGCTACGCTTGCGAGCCTGGGGGTCATCCACCTGCAGGGTGTGGTCAGGGGTGGCTGGATCAGAGCAGTCAGGCAGCATGACGATGGAGGGTGATGAACTGTGGCGGGCGATGCCCTCTTTGAGCCGTTCTTCAGTGGATGTATCGGCTGGCGTGACAGAGAAGAACTCCAGCGTGCCTCCAGCCAACATCTCCGGCAGTGTCTGGTGGTTGGAGTTGTGAGAAGGGCAGAGGTCTACTCGAAGACCAGTAGAAGCTTCTGAAGAAGTACTATCAGTATCAGTCTGGGGCCAGTTTTCAGGCTGAGATGACATTTCATGAGATTCTTCATCTATTAAATTCAGAACTCTGTCAATGAGGTCTTTTACGACACAGGACACAACTTCTTCCGTGGAGTCTTCCGATATGTCATCTGAGGAACCGGGCTGTCGCTCAGAGCCGTTTACTGTGCTGCTCACTCCGTCCGTCTCCTCAAAGCTGCTATTTTCCACTGTAGATGAATGAGACCCACTGGACTCTGAGCTCTGTGGCTCCCCCTGCTGGTCAGCAGGCTGATATTCACCAGCTAATTGCAAGTTCTCACTGCTCAGGCTCAGAATGGACAAGCTGTCACTCAAAGGGTTGACGGTCAGGCAGAAAGGTTCCATGTCACTCATTACCAGGCCTTGGAGCTCCTCCTGTCCAACCCTTTCATTTTGGATGTGGCTGAAGTCTGATGGAGGAGAAAAAAAGTGGAGAGAAAAAAATGCATAAATAAAGTGCTAAACTGATACAGAAATTCTTATCATAGAATTAACATCTGGTGCTCACTGTCAGAGAAGCCAGAGTCTCTGGTGTAGACTGGTTCAGATGCATCCTGTTCAGGTGGATCAGGGAACACCTGGGCCCAATGGCGCTGTGCTTGTACTCTCTGAATAGAGACTCTGTGGGTCTTGGGGTGGAGCAGAATAAGCAGAAGGGGTTCAAGGACGCGTGCAATGTCATGTCTTTGAAGGACCTGATTCAGCCAAGCCCGACCAACCGCACTGGTACACGGATCCCAATAACTCAAGCTGTCGAGCATGATGAAGAGAGACCTGAAAGACCAAGTAGGTGGAAGGAAGGAGAGAAAATGGTGTGAACATGAAAATGATGTAGCAACAGTTAAAGGTGATCTATAGAACATTTTCATAAAACGGATATTTTTTTAACAATAATACACCCACAGAACATCTAAAAAGGGGTGTAGAATAAAAGAGATCATGTTGGAGAAAAATTTATATTTTGTCATAAAATGATATTTTTGTGTTTTTTTATGGGTCAGAAAAACGGAAATGTTTTCCTTTTGTTGACTCAGTAGGACTCGAGTAAATATTGGAGATGCTTTTGTACGTCGGTACCAGCTGAAGCAGGCAAAGGGACTCAAAAGGGGATATTCGGCAAAACTGGCAAGAGCAGTTGTCTACTGACCGGGAGGAACAGAAGTTTTATAGATCACCTTTAAGTAAAAAAAAAGAAAAGAAAAAAAAGACAGCAACATTTCTACTGCTTTACAGATTCAAACTGACCTGTCAAATGTGCGACTAAATGGAGAAGACTTGGTGATGTTCAAATCTCGTGTTAAATGCCACAACACAGAGAACTTCACGTGGGCCTCCAAACGAATTCTCTGAAAGATCAAGAGATTTCTAATCATGGATTTAGTTTGATAAAGGCACAGATAGCATGGGATGTGGGGGTTCAAACATCTTGTCAGGATTGCAGTTGTTTTTTTTTCAAAATTTGACCAGATTCTTAAAACATTTGTGTGTTCAACTGTAGATCCTGTCAAGCAGTTCTCATATTTTTATAGCATCAAGTTACTGAATAAACTTGTTATATAACACCCTCTGTTTTACAACTTCTTGCCATCCAATAAAAAATCCTCTGAATGCTTGATTTATGGCCTGGTGCTAGCAGAAATGTTGATGTGATGACATGATATATGATCTTAAGCCTGTACAGGTGGTTTTTTGTTTTAAAAAATGACTTGATTCTCTTTACTGTCCAATGTGTGCGGGAGCTTATGCTGTCTTCAGCATGAGCTCCCGCAGCCTTGTTGCTGGCTCAGTGTGACGCAGCTGGGCCCAGAGGAATACAGGGGTTTCAATCTGTGTGCATATGTCTTAGCCTTACAGGTGATGTGTGGACTGTGCTGACCTTGTCCCTGTGCATGAGCTGCTGGCTGATGACATCCTCACAGATACTAGAGGAAGGAACCAGGTTATGAAGCTGGTAGAAGAGCTCCACGCTGCGCTGATGATGCTGGGGTGTCCCTTCACCCAGCTGGTCCCACAAGATCAGAGCCACAGTCTGAGCAAAAGCAAAAATAAAGGGGGGAACTAAATAGAGTCACCACTGTCAAAGCCCAACAGAAGTTAAACAGAAGCAACAATCATCCCTACCCTGAAGAAGTCCGTCTTATCTGCGATGTATTTTAGGATTCCCTGAGTGAGCGGAGGCCTAATCACAACAGCTACTCGACCCTGGCTGGGACTCATAGGCTGGGAAGGCTCAGTGCTGCTAGCAGATGCCACGCTCTCAGCAGTGACCATGGCAACCGACTGGGTAAGTCCTACTAAGTCCATGAGCAGGGAGATGGCAACGCCCTGGAGGCTGAAGTCACTGGCCAGGCAGCAGGCATCCATCAGCGTCTGCAGCCACACCGGCAGCCGGCCCAGCTCGCTGTCTGCAGAGATGAAGGTGGAACACAAAACTCTGACTGTTTATGTTGCCCTCAGATGCTTCATGTTTTCTCCTCTTATGTTCAAGTATTGAAATGCTTTTGAGGACAGCAATAGAGTGCATACAGCGCTCAGTAAAAGAAGTCAGGACTTACCAGACTGCTCCTCCTGAGTGGGTGAGGACTTGAGATTGCCCTCTGCGATGTAGACTGGGAAACTGGAGCATTCTAAGAAGAGCTGACAGGCAGCAGTGAAGGCAGCAACGCACTCCTTCTGGACCATCCCAGAAGCGGAGCATGAGTCTGTAAAGTCACTGTTCTGGGAGACCTCTGAAACCAGCAGCCCTGAGGGCATGAGTTCACCTCTCTGACTCTCAGCTTTCTCCTCCTGCCTAGGGATGATGTACAAGGTGATGAGGCGGGAGAGAAACTGCTGGAAGTGCTCCAGGCAGCACTGCATGACTGGTTTATCTAAAGGCTTGGTCTGACACAGGCCAGAGGAGCGACTGCCTGTTTTGAGCACAGGGTGGGGATGAGGGGCTCGCTGTGCCTCCTCGAGGCCGTCTCCCTGGTACTGGACAAAATCTGTGAAGCCACTTTCAGACGAACGACTACTGAGAGGGTTCTCGCCATCATCAAACACCTCCCCATTGCCAGGTATCTCAGGAGTAGACAAATGAGTCTGTTAAGGAAAGAGAAAGGCAAATTTCTGTCAGAAATAACACAGATTGCATCAGTTTCTGACAACCTTTCTTTGGCCAGTCATTATGAAAGTAACACAGAGCTGGTGTAAGATAAATGTTTAAATCTCCTTTTTTTAGTTTGCCTGGCGGACCAGTTAATAAAGAACATCAGTGTGTTTTTCAGGCAAATGAATATCACAATACTTTTAGGGGAATATTCTTTTTTTTTTTTTTTAAAGCCCTACTATACGACAAGACATAATGACTTAATAGTTGATGCAACACCTAATTGAAAGTACGGAGTATTTCTAACAAAGGTCTGCAGGGTAGATAGATGTGCCATGACATTATTTTATGAAATAATTCCAACTGAAATATTTCATTGTCATTGTTTATACTTTAAAATAATCGCAAAAAAAAAATAAATCACAAACCTCTTTATTTTTTATTTTTTTGGGCTCTAGTAGCCTTTATTTGACAGTAGCTTGACAGGAAAGGGATCAGAGAGAGCGGGGAATGACACGCAGCAAAGGGTCCCAGGCCGGGACTCGAACCTGGGCCGGCTGCAATGAGGAGCTGTAGCCTCTGCTCATGGGGCGGGCGCTCAACCCGTTGAGCAACACACCACCCCAATCACATACCTCATAAATGAAAAAAGTTGGAAATCTTCATAGTGTAATTTTATTTGAGCTTTCATTTAAAAGAAAACAATCTTGAATTATTTTCAGTGGTTTTTTTGTACTAATATCCATTATTTACACTGTTATTCAATCAAATGTTATTCAATTCCTTTTCATATCTAAAACAATACTGTTAAAGGTATTTTGATTTGTTAGGACATAATAAACCCATCACTCCAGTAAAAAGTTCCAACAAGTTCAGAAAAGAACATAAAATATCAGGAGCATTTCAAGTTTACAATCAGCAGAATGAAGCCTGAATTAAGGGACAACTGCAATGATTCATCGTATGTCTGTATAAAATCACTGGAGGCAGTTACACAGGATAATCTATGACTAAATTAATGACAATGAAATTTATACGATTTGTGTAGACAATGAAATGCCTTAAATGATTCATCTAAAATAAATTATCTCATTTTAATGCAAACAATTTTTGACGTAAACTTGCGTCCATAGACTATTACATTTTAGTAAATGTAACTTTGTCAAATACTTGAGCCCCCATTTAGTGGCTGTTGTAGATCTACAGTACTAGTTTCAGTGTGGTGTTGGTTGGGGGCACTAAACAGACATGAGCACCGTAGTTTACCGTCTAATGGGCTTTAAAAAGTGAGGCTGTGCACACAGCTGCTGGGTCTGACCTGAGGGACTAGTGCACACTGAACTTAACCTCAGGGTAGCAACGTGCTGCAGACAGACAGATTCAAGTTCTTACATTTCTTTGTCACAGTCGTCCTGTGGGGGCCTGGGGGCTTTACACTTTGATCGAGGCAACATGCACATACTGCAGCCTGGACTCAGATGGCACGTTCGCTACAATGTTCTCTATACGCCCCTAAGGGTGGGGGTGGGGCATAATAATATATAGTGGATGTTTTCCACTCTGATGGATATGGCACACCCTGGAGGCATCTCAAGCTAGTTTACTCATCTACTTCCTCAGAGGATAAAAAGGCATGCTGGGCTCAGCTGTTAGGTAACCATCTTCTATCATTCAACTCATCCTTTCTTCCTCTCCTTACGGGTCCCAATCCAATCCATCCTGCCCCTATCCATCTCTGGAAAGAGGACTGAACTTTTAATCACGGCTCAGTGGCTTCCAAAACACTTAAACAGCCAGGTTGTTGGACAGGGACCAGAAGGACTACGACAAACCAAACGGACCATTTGCTCAGAACAAGTCTTCACATGCCTGTGTCAAGGGAGTGTGGGATGGCCACCCAGCCAACTGTGCTACAGGCCGCAAGGCTGGCGGGGGCCAACAAGAGACTCTGTTCAGGGACCAGGACACACCATCAGAACCTGAAGTAATGGGTTTTTGGGCAATAACTTGTAGGGGAAGTGGATCAAGGGGGCAAACTAGGGGTTTGATGTGCATATGGATAAATGAGGTACTCTATTCTGAAATATTTGAAAGGATCAAAGACAAAAGAGCATAAATCAAAGACTGGCATAGGAATAGTTTTTGTTTTGGTGCTGATGAACAAGTTTTATTTCCAACTACTGTGGCAGACGTGCAGAAGTTAAACATTATTACATGTCTTGGAAAAGTTGAGACCAATATTAATGCTTACTCACTAATGGCTGCACTTCATTAAAGCCTCCAACTGATAAAAAACAAAACAAAAAACAATGAAACCCATTTCCTTACCCATTTGTCCTCAGCGTCTTTGCTTTTGTCCCTTGCAGAATTTGATGAGTTGCTGGTGGATGTGGAAAGGCCCTGAGCTTGGGGGCGCATGGGCAGGGCCAGAGGGGACACCAGCGGAGGCTGCACCTTGCTGAGGATCTTGGAGCAGAGACGAAGGCAGTGGGTGAGCTCCTCGAGGCCCAGAGCCTGCAGGTGGCAGGTGAGAGCTGCCACCATACGCAACAGCAGCTGAGGGAGATGCTCCGTCTGGATCTCTATGTACGTTTCCTGGAAATGGTGAGAAAAGTTAATTATCTATTTATTTTTATCATGATGTTATACATTTATATAAAGGCTGTTAGCTAAACTAGATGTTTGATGGTTTATGTATAAATATAACAGAAATACATTACCAGTCAAAACTTTGGACACACCTACCCAGTCATACAGATTTATAAACTCTTTCAACAAGCATAACAAATCTCCATTAAAAAAACAAAAAAAACAAAAAAATAAATAAAGATAAAATAAAATCCAAATTAGAAAATATTTCTTAAATCATGAAATGAAATAAAACGTCATATTTCTCAGAAATATATGAGAATAACAGTAGCATATAACTGCATGCATGCATGCTTGACAAAAAGCACATACACACTGGGCGAAGATTTCATTTTCACAAGATCCAAACCAAACAGCCAGAGTGAGTTTTCACCACATGTAATGATCATAATCCTTTGGGATCATGTTCTTCTATTTTTGGTATTAATGAAAATGAGGGGGTCAGTGTGATATGATCACTCAAAGCAGCAAAGGAACAAAGATGGCCTGAGGGATGTTGGCAGGAAGTTGCAGAAATGTTATCGTAGCCTCAGTGAAGCAGGGTGAGGTGAAAAAGCAGGAAAGAGCAGTACTTTACCTGGCAGATTACCCTCATGCTTCTAGTAGGCTTCAAGGAGAAAGAGCAGATAATTTGAACAGACAGGAGCAAGCAGAGCACAGACACACAGTCTACTTTCACACTCTCACTGCACACAAGGGTCTACCCTCTTGTTCTGATCAACACACTCACACACACATAGAAAAGCATTTCAACAGAGTAATAAAATAGTGTGGGATTTCCAAACTATTCAGATTGGAAATACATTATAGAGGAGCGTTATATCCAACAAGATGCAAACTATTTATTGGCAGGGAGATTAAATCCCCACGCAGGACTTTGGAGTCTGTGTGGGGATCACATATATATTAACACAGACACACAAAACAGCTTGGGGGAACACACACACAGGGAGGCAGGAACATCGAAAAACTGGACCAAAAAATTAAATGACAAATCCAACAATGTGGGCTCCACATTGTAAATGTCTATCAGTACTTTCTACGGTGAACATGCTGAATGTAAAAGAGGTGTGTGTGCCAAGAGGGGGAGAAATTTAGACAGTAAAGCTCGAGCAGGAGTTTATAATTACCAGGACAAAAGGAAAAGAAAGTTTGAGAGAAATTATATTTGTAAAAGAGATAAAAGGAAACACAAATAGGAAGAAAGACTGAACAGTAATGAGAACGGATGACACAAGAACCAATACTTTTATACCAGATTGGTGCCAAAGTCCTAAAAGCAGAAACTAGACTCTGTATGAGAGACACCAGAACGTGATCTTATTAAGAATAGAAGGTGCAACAAGAAAGAAAAGGAGGAAAACCTCTAACCTTTCTAAACTTCAAAAAGAATCTGTGGCAATTAAGTTTCACTTTGCAACATCAAAATCATTTAATATTCCATGCCTGTACTCTCACCACCAATGTACATTAGTTACGACAGCTGACAACCTTTCTAGGAATGTTTCAAACAAATTAAAAAGGAGACCGGTGCTTTTTTTTTAAGTACATAACTTAAATTGGATGCTTCTTTAAACATTGACTGGTTGCTATCAAAGCAGTCCACCAAGCATATTTGACTGGTTATTTCCATTGGTTATATAATTTGTAATGACAACTATGAAATTTCAATTGTACTGGCAATGACTAGCAAATCTGTGGTACTGTGGCACTATTGGTCAATAACAGAAAAAAACAAGAACAGAAATAAAACAACAACCAAGAAGACAGTGAGTTGTATAGAAGCTAGATAAAAAAAAGAAAAAAAGAGTGAGAAATGAGAAAACAACAGCATGAAAGTGTATCCGAATAAGATTGATTTTATTAGAAAGAAAGATTTTTGGTTGGGAAAAGAGCAAAGAAAGAAGGACAGATTGAAAGACATATAGAAGGAAAGAAAATGGAGAAAAAAGATGTGAAGAACAAGAGAGAATGGATATTATTCGCTCTGCAGAGAGGGTGATCGGCTGTAACCTCCCTTCTCTTCTCTTCAGGACCTTTACTCCTCCAGGACCTTGAAGAGAGCCAGGAAAATAGCTGCTGACCCCTCTCACCCCGG
>JAPMNP010596178.1:0-10727 GCA_029874935.1 Atherina boyeri | reverse complement strand
ATTAATAATCGTGATTACAATATTGATAAAAATAATCGTGATTATTATTTTGGTCATAATCGTGCAGCCCTAATTCTGACTAGAATTGAGTATGGCTACGTCAGGCTAGCAGGTTTTTTCCAGAGCTGTGAAAACTCAACCGGGTGATTATGTTTCAGGTGGGAATGCAAGTTTGTTGTATTGCTTTTTTTATTAATACAATTTTGGAACCGAGTCGGCATACTGGCTTGTGTGTGTTGATTACCCCACCTCTCATTGGGCTTGAAGCCGATAAACTCCCACACCGGGCCGTAGCATTTGCCTTTGCTGTAAGTTTCTCCATTCTCCTCAATATATACAGTCTATCCGCTTCCTCCCAGAGATACAAAGATCCTGAATGACTGACAGGATGCTTCAATCCCTTCATTTCATCTTGCTAAGTCGCTAATGCGCCCAGGTGCCGAGACGGATGCACAGAGTGAACCCTCTTGTCATCCAGCGCGTTTGGAGGCGAGAGACAAGGAAAACAAATATACACATGGCGAGATATCGAGGGGGGGAAAATTATCGAGTTCATTTTCATCTATCGTGCGTTTAATGGATTTATCGTTTATTGTCCCAGCCCTAGTGTACATTTTATGTTGCATTTTTCTCTAGCAGATACACTTGAATGGAAGCTGGTTGTTTGACATATTTCTTGATAGGGTGTCCTCTAACCTCAAATATTTGTCTGTTATTCTGTGCAGAGGTCAGATAAAACTGGCTGACTTTGGTTTGGCTCGACTTTACAATTCAGAGGAAAGGTAAGACAAGCATTTTTGTCATGATATATAATACATAGATAGTATCTCTATTCTGTGAATGTTAGTTGATTAAGCGATTTTTATAATTTTTTCTGATAATTATTTTTAATTGAATGATTTTTTATTATTTATATGACAGGGACATTGTAATTGTTACATTACTGATGCCATGCAAGCAGAGTTTATAGCTAGAGCTAATTTCCATCTCCTATCCCTGGTTGGGCCTTTCCAAACATTAGAATACAGTGAAATATTGTATTTGATAAGATACAATTGCATGTATTTTGTACAATAAAATAAAAATTAAAATACAATAACTTATTACAACACCTATATAAAAATTACCTATACACACAATACAAAATCTATAAATCAATCATTCATTCACACAACGCTGTTTACAAATGAGTACAAACTTAATGAACTTTTTACCTTTTTGAATACAATAACTTTCCAGTAGATGGAGCCATTTCTCAGCAGCTACCCACTTATAGCTGAAATCTTTCTGCTTGAACACACGGGGGCATAGATGCTGTATTGATGCGGACCATCTGTTCTTTTTCCTTCCTCGCCACCAGTCGGCCGTACACTAATAAAGTAATCACACTATGGTACCGCCCCCCTGAGCTTCTGCTGGGTGAAGAAAGGTATTCCCCAGCCATTGATGTTTGGAGTTGTGGGTAAGTCTGAAAGGGTCATGATGGCACCTCTGTCCATTCATTGACACTTTAACAATTACAGAAGGACTTTTAGCATTCTCTTGTGCAATTGTTTTCATAAACCATAGTATACTACTCATTAAACTCAAGAGCATAGTATGCTAAATCATTCATTTATTGCTTATTGTCTGAGTAGGAAACAATATAATCCATTGAGTTCATCTTATTATACATGCCTCTTTTTTTACTTTTTTTTTTCACCCTTTAAGGAGTCAGCTTTAGGGTTGAAAAGGATACCATAGTTGTTTTAGTGATTTATTTGTTATTTTATGGATAACCACATAATAACAAATGGTTTGGAAGAATTTTTTTTAATGTAAGCAGGAATGTGGCAGTATATTGAGACAATTGGTTATTTACACTAATTCTGTTTCTTTTTTAATCCTGAGTTACAGTTAGGACCAAGAAGCATTGTCAGTTCAATCAGACTTAAGGGAACTTTTCTCTGTATGTGTCTTTAGCAAGCAGTGTTGCCTAATTTAGCTTGGTACTTTGTTGGTGCTATATATCACAGCATATAAAAAAACATTAAAGCCCAATGTTAAATCTTAGGCTTTACAACTAGCTGCAAATTTCCTTTGAATTATCTGAGTCTTCTAAAAAACATATTTAGATCTTTGTCTGTCATTACTCATGTCCAAACTTCCAATAGACGTCTTTTTCTGTAAACTGGATTTTACAGCTTTGGGAAAGTATAAAATTGATCACACACGGTTAAGAATCCCATCAGATGATTATTATTGAAAATATTCCTTAACTCTTAATAAACCGGGTTGCATCGTAGGCTGTGCAACCTAAGAAATTGCCCTTCCTTACTTCATTCGCCCACTGGATTTTTATGATGCAGGTGTATTCTTGGAGAGCTCTTCACCAAGAAACCCATCTTCCAGGCTAACCAGGAACTTCTACAACTGGAACTCATCAGGTGGGTTGCCCTTCCCAAATACATCAATGATCTTTTACAGAGCCGTACTAGTGGCATGGAGACCGGTGCCATTTGTATAACAGGCAGGGTGGCTCACTTTGAGGAAAATAAGCTTTGGTTTTGTTTTCAACAATGCTTTAATGTTATTGTATACTCTGTATGCAGAGATTTGGAGCATTTGGCAGCCAACTCACCATTTACATAAAGGAAAGGAAAGAAATAGTTTAAAGGACTAATGCCTTTCTCCTCATGGTAAAAGTTCATACAGATATTTTGCAGGGTGTGTGGAATCTCTTATGACGTGCAGCTCACTAAAGGAACCGGGATCTGGAGTTTTGTGCAATTCTGACTACACACCTCAGGATACCAGATCAAGATACAGTATGACTAGATCAGGGTTGATCAATCCAATCCTACGAGGTCCGCAATCCTGCTGGTTTTCAATGTGTCCCTGCTCAAACACAGGACTAACGCAGGACTGCGGACCAAATTGGTTAACCTTTTGACTAGATGGTCTTAATTGCAACACAATTGGAAGGCTAACAACATGTTTTTGCCTCCAAATAGTTTTTCCTAAGGTTACCCAAGAAGTGTAGCTGCTGTGTAGGCCTTCTTGACCACTGTAGATGTGTTGGTAGTTCAGAAAGGGTCGTTGGAGAGGGGGCATGCCCAAGATACCCTCCTTATGCAGTCCATATTAATGGAGAAAAGAGTTTCAGTCCTGGATTAGTTCTTTAGTCTTACTGGCTTTAAGTTGCGGTGTTGTGGACATCCTGCTCCGATGACTCAAAACATCCAGGCCAGAATGTTGTGAGCATCAGAAACCTTGCTCATTTCAATCAAGTTAGAATGTAAACCGAAGTCATTTGTCTTGCAACGGAATCAACTTGGTCAAACATGCACACAAACAAGACACACCAAACCAGAGAGCAAAGAGCTGCTTTACACGATTGTGCCACTTGCTAACTCTTCAGTACTGACTGTAAGAGAAGTCATAAACACACCAATGTTTTGTAAGTTTTACAAGTTATTCACCATGTAGGTTTGGACGGTATACCGGTACCAGTATAGTACCGCAATACTACAGCTTTGAAAACAGACTTTACCAGCATTTAAAAACAAACAGTACGTTTTTTGTTTATTTCTGCAAATGAATTGGTAAATTGATGCCCGTCTCTTTAAGCGTAGCGAGGCCAGCGAGTGTGACGTAGTGTCTGAGGTAAGCAAGTGTAACGTTGGGCAACTCCCAATCTCACTGATGAAGAGGAAAAATGTCAATTGGCGTTGCAGAAAGACAGACCAGTTCAGAGAATAAACAATTGATGGAAATGGCAGCTACAGAAAACCCGCACTTGTTGACAAAATGGGATCCCGAAAGACTGTTCGGAAATATTTCAGGTTCAAAATAAACGATAAAGGCGAGCCTCTGAAATCTGAACCCTGAAGCACCACAGTGTAAAGCACTGCATGGGACAACATTTTCAATCCCGCTCCTGGTCAAATTCAGACTATTACCGCCGCTCCCGCAAAGTTTGCATCCAAACCCACCCGCTCCCGCCAACCCATATGAAGGCCAACTAAAATAAATTTATATGCACCATTTTATTAATTGGCCAATATATAGCTAACAGAAGGAACAGCATTTATGAATATATTCAACAAAAATCTGTTTTGAATCACAGTGTTCATGTAAACTGAGTTAAAAAACGATAAGTTGTTTAAATATCAGCAGTTATTGAAAGTAAGGGCAAATCTGTTAAACAAATGAGCCAATATCACATTAGATTTGAACAAGAACTGAGCTAGCATGTCTGATTTCCCTTTCATTTGGTATCATATTCTCCAGAATAAATTTTGTTCCCAGCCTCTGTTTCACTTTCCATCGACAAGCAAATTCGAGACCCGCTTTTTATGCTTAGCCGCTTGCTCCTGCAAGATTTGCGTTGGGACCCAGTGGATCCCAGTTCCAATGCAGGTTCCTGCCGCTGTGCAAGCGATGCTACAGTATGTTATTTTGCAGAAGGAGCCAACATTTCAAACTTGTCCAAACATTTGAAGGACAACCCAGTGGAATTCTGTGAGTTCAGTCATGAACGACAGCTGATAATGTTATTCAAAAAAGACAAAAATTTCCTTGATGTCTAATTCCTTGTGCATTATATAAACAAATACATTTTTTTTAAAAAGCATTTCATTAGCCTACAATATTTAATTTATTTTTATATGGATTTTGCCCCTATAGTATTTATTTAACATGGTAATTTCTATTTTAATGGTGTTGCTTTATTTGACTGGTTCTCTGTTCTAAAGGATTGAAAATTTTCATTTCCATACCAATTATTTATTTTGATTATTTGTGTTATTCTTCCTTAAGTCTGTTGTAGAACAAAGGAGATATTGACATTGGTGTGTTTTATCTTTCTACAAAAAGTATTGAAAGTATCGAAGTATCGAAATACAAAATGGCATCGGTATCGAAAGAGAAATTTGGTTTCAAGACAAACCTATCACCATGTATTAAAAAGATGGAAAACTTGCATGTTTATATGTTTTGGTTTTTTCATATACTAACAAGACAAATGGAGAATTGAGCAATACCTCAGAGCAGCAGGACATGCACTGCAACAGCATGATAAAACATGGGAGACATTTCTCCAACTACATGGAACTATGTGATCTGAATCATTTAATTGTTCCTGAGAATCTGGTGATTAAAACATCTGCTTCTGATTGATGAAGCTGAAAAGAATGCTGATTCCTTTGACAGGTGATCTGTTGCATTTGTGTTTTATATACATCATGTGCTTAACCTTTTTCTTTCTTACAGTCGTCTGTGTGGGAGTCCTTGTCCTGCAGTCTGGCCTGATGTCATTAAACTACCCCTCTTCAATACCATGAAACCCAAGAAGCAGTACAGGCGGCGACTACGGGAGGAGTTTGCCTTGTATGTAGACATGCAGTCATTTCCTAAAATAGCTGTGATCCACCCTTGATCTGGTTTCTACAGGTGAACTTTGTCTTTCTTTCTGCATAGCTTGCCTACTCCTGCCCTGGACCTGCTGGATAGAATGCTGACCCTTGACCCTGCACGTCGCTGCACATCAGAGCAAGCTCTCTTTAGTGACTTCCTCTGTGATGTAGAGCCCAACAGGATGCCACCACCAGAGTTAGTAGCTCAAAGCCTCTGCACACAAACAGACTGTCAAAGTGTTTAGTAGAGCAAAACATATTCAGATATGTGATAAGAGCATGGAAATGGGGAGAACAGCTGTGTTTGCTTAAAAGTTTCAGTCTTGTAATAAAATAAGTGTCTGGTTGTTTTCTCGTTTCCAGTCTTCCGCACCATCAGGACTGTCATGAACTGTGGAGTAAAAAGAGGAGGCGTGCACGTCAGAGTGGATTACCAGAAGATGTGCCTGCATCCAAAGTGCCCCGTAAAGATGCAACTGGAACTTCCAGCGGCGAGAACAGTCGTCCTCCAAATAGTCCAACCGGAGCCCCACCACCTCCCCCAGGAAAACCACCTCCCACAGCCAACTTAGAGAGTGAGTTGTCAGGTTACATCTCAAAAAGTTGTGAAATGTTTTGCCAGAATTAAACCTTTTTGTTTCTGTTTTTTATTTAAATGTATGAAATGTATTAAATAGACTTGGACTGGTTGGATGGACCAGATAGAAATGTTCAGATTCCTGTATTTACTAATTTTTTGTTTTTTAATGGAAAATTGAAATTGTATGGATTTCCTCCTTATTGTGATATTTCTTTTTGTATAAATGTTTGTTCAGGCTTGGGAGTATCTGCAGAGCAGCTGAATCAAACAGAGTTGGCTGTGTTGCTGAACCTCCTCCAAGGACAGACTGACCTCAACCTTCCACAGGTGGCCCAGCTCCTCAACCTCTCCAATCCAGAGACTGTCAGCCAGTTGTTGTCAGCCCTCAGTGAGACCTCTGACCACCAGGGGGCTCCAGAGGACCAAGCCCAGCCTGCTGCTGTCCCTCAGCCTCCAGAGCCACCTCCTGAACCCCAGGAGCCCTCACCCCCACCTGGGGAGCCAGCTCTCAGCCAAGAAGACCAGACCAACCTGCTTGCTTTAATTTTGGGGCAAATGATAAAACCACAAACTGAGGAGCAAGGAGATGAAAGCAATGGCGTTCAGTCAGAGGAGGCGCTTACACGCAGTTCGTCCGCTTCTACTACTGATTCTAAGGGCAAGTCTGGGTTTAGTCTTTAGAGGGCAAATGAAAAGGATACCAGGGTCAGCTGGAAATCATAGGAATGTGGAAAGCAGAGCAAAGCTGACAGTCTAGTAACTGAGATTTCTATATACTCTATCAAATTAATTAGATTTTAGGCTACCCGATGAGATTTACAAATCACTAATAATCTATTTGAAAGGGGCTATTAGACTTATCTCGCATCTGCCCATCCTTTTCCCTTGACACATACTCACCATCTTCCCCTTTCAGCGCCTGTTGTATTAAAAAAAAAATGCAAAAGAAAAACTTGGTCAAATGTATGAACTTTGGCTGTCATGTGACCCTGGTAGACAGGTAAAAGTTGGGGCACATGGGCACACTGGTGCATCACTGATGTACTCAATAAACCAGAGGACAGTTTAGTGTTTTTCATTTGAGTAAAAAAAGATTCACACTGTGTTCCTCCCACCTTTTCCCCTCTCGTTTCTTTCTCAGTCTTTGTTTCTGTCCCATTTCCACATGTTTTTCTTCCTCACTTCATTTTCATAATATAAAGGTGGTGTCATGGATTCGTCACAGAAAGAGATGTTGCTTTAAACAGTCTGTAATGTCAGCCTTTTTATGAAGAAATAAATTATCAAGTGAAAATAAATGTTTTGAATCTTTAGCTCTCACCTGCATGTGTTTCCTTTAACTTTGGTTTGTCACATTTTTGTTGTTTTTTGTTTACTGTTCACTCTGGGTCAGGTATTGGTGTATATACAGTAATAAGCTCAACTGCTCTGCTGCTGATATTGGCATTGTAACCATCCTGGTTAATTGAACTTACAACGCTGAAAGTCGTGTAAGGTGGATCTTGTACCACACTAATTTTGAGAGGGAAAAAACAGCACTGCGAAAAATTCTGTTCTGCCCTCTGACTATACTCTTTAGAAGCCTATTATGGAAGTCACACTTTCTGTCCATTCACTCATACATCTCCCTTATTTATTTCTTGAACACAGTTCCTTTATTTTTTCTTTTGAATAAAGGTACTTGTTTGGGAGATGGGCACTACATCCTTTGTACATACATTCATACTTATTTTTTTTCTTAGAAGTAAATTAATATTCTTGTTTTATAAACAAGAATGTGTGACTAGTCTCGATAATAAACAGTTTAGTCATTTAACACTTGATTTATTTTTATTGAACAGGCACATGTTTATGCATTTTGCTTGGCCAGACATGCCATTGTTTAAAGGTATGGATATTTTTTTTACCATTTATTGTAGCAGCATTTTCATAGTCACTAGTTTTGCCAAGTTTTGCCTCCCTCTTGTGGTGAAGACAAGAAGTTGACATTGTGTAATTCCATGTCGACCTTGTTTAAAAAAGAAAAAAAGTAGGTTTGCTTTCTTCGAGTGCAGGTTAGGTGAATAATTTTTGGGGAACATTTTTTTAAAAAGAACATTTTTCCTTGATGTCTAATTCCTTGTGTCCTCTCTGTTTGACTCCATTAGATGCTGCAGTGTCAAAAAAGAAACAACTTATGACCAACCAGGGGCCTCCATGTAGTGAACAGCGCCCACCCTCTCCACCTGGCCCCCCTCCATCAGCTCCCCTTTTCTCGAACCCAAGGCAGATTGGATCAGAAACCCAACCCAGCCAGGACATCAGCCCCGCTGTGGCAGCAGCCCTGCTACAGCTCATCTCTCAGCAGGACTCGGAGGCTGCACCCTCTAAGAAAAGCGAAGACCCTACACCGGCTGTGGATGCTCCAGCCCGCGGACAGCCACCTCCCCCCTGGGTTGCTGACTCTCCATCTAAACCTTCAGCTGCAGACGAAGAACCAGTTGGACTTGAAACTGCTGCTCCTACCACTGCAGCACAGTTCCCTAAAGACCAGGACCTCCGTTTTTCCCACGGAGCCGCCCACTGACCCTTAGTCCACTGGTGAGGTAAGGTTTGGTAATATGGCAGCTCCAGCAACCCTGGCCTGAAAGAAGAGGCAGCTGGAGAATGCACACCCCTCCCACAGAAAGTGACTCACTGGACCAGCGGCAGGTAGAGAAAGTTGAATCCAAGATTTTGAAATTGAATGTTTAAATGGAAGAGATTTTTTTTTTTCCAGGTAATGTCACAAATATCTCAGCCATCTGAACAAGCTGTTGGATGTTTTGGTGGGAGTATTTTAAAATGGGGGTACATCTGTAGTTGAATTAGGGACATTCACCACTTTCAAATCTATTCATTCCTCAACGTAAAATGGTCTGGAGTTGAATGAAATGAAGCTTTAGAGTTGAGTGCTGTGCAGCTGACACTCAATTCTATAAGTAGCATTATCCTCCTTTTTTTCCCTCCAAATTGAATGATTGTCATGTCCACTGCAGTGCCCACTTCTAACAAGATTATCAGTGTTTGGAAAATGAAGTTTTATGTTCAACTTTACATGCTAGCTCCTGTTTTTGGCCTTATGTGATCGTTGTAATGCCAGCGACCCCTGAATGATCTCAGCCTTGTGGGGAAGTGTGGGTTTAGTTCCTGCTTTGGATGGCAGTTGTGTACATTTGCAGAACCATTTTTTTATATATATATAAATATATATATAAATATATTTTACACAAAGGCTGTTAAAGCCTTTGATATTCTGTCTTCAACCCAGCTGAACTGTGACTTTGCCTACCTGAAGGTATTGCTTTCCTACATGTGGCAAGCCTTTGTGTTGTACCAAGCCTGTAGCTCTTTTGTTCAAGTCTTGAAAATGGATTAAGCCACCACATAATTCACATGCTGTCCTGTTAGTTGAAGTAAAAAGCTAGGAAAATGCACACAGACTTTTCCAGCTGTCCCTGGATGGGCCCTGAAGGCCTCATCTGATTTGTCTGCCCCTCACCTCCCTGACAACTTTAGCAACAAAGTATTTTGTTTTCTTTGTTTTGTTTTTGTTTTTTTCATGCGGTTATTTTCTACATAAATAAAATATCACGCTTTAAAAGAAGAGAAATGATCAATGATTCTGTTTAATTTTTTTTATTGTTTTGAAAAAAGAAAGGGAGGAGAAAACTGGTTTCACGTGTCTGTAAAAACAAAAAAAAACAAAAAAAAGGAAAAATTTTGTAATGTGCTTTCTTGGTTGAGTTCATTAAAGGAAATAATGCGACCAGCTGAAATGTTTCTTTCTAAGACGACCACTAGATGGTAGGCATTAACTCGAGCTGCAGCACAATCTACAGGAAATTAATTGTATTTCTATAAAGAAGCCGAGACATGCTGTGTGAATCTGGTTCAAGGATCTGGATCAATCTTTGGGCCACTCGTGGGTTTCACTTTTCCGTTGGGTCCCATTCAACAGTTATTTTTTAAATGAAAACATCAAGGAAGGAGAGTCATTGATGTAGTATGAGTAAAAAGAAAAAGTGTACAAAAAAGGAAATTCAGAACAATAACTTAGAGGTGCAGTGTGTAACAAAATTAAAGATCAATGACAAAATTTTTTATAAATCATTCAAAACTTTCTCTTTTGCCATTTAATCACTTTAATTAAATAACATGTTTTTATTCCCTTAGAATTAGCTATTTCTATCTACTTGCCGTGGGTCCACATACATAGAAGCTGCCATATTTGTTCCATCATTTTTTACTACGATGTCTCTGAATGGACAAACAACTCTCAGTGAAGGGAAAACTCTGAGATTATAAACTACAGTACCAGCTTTCCTTGATGGGTGCTAGAGCACCATTTGGGATAAGTATCAGCCTAAAAGGCACTCAGAGGAAGACCGTACAGGGCCACAATTTTGAAATATTTACCTAAAGTGCAGTCATTGCTGCACCTGAGTCAACTGGATCCACTTGCAGATGAAAATGTTTTTATCCGGAAGAATTTGGGCCACTGATGGCCATATATTCACAACTGTGCTAGGAATTTGAAGTTATTTTTATGCTAATTCTTGCCCCTAGATATCAGCGATTCTTGCACACCAGTACTTTTTAAAGAATGTATAGTTGTGATGAAGAAAAAAAAAAAACTTTTGATTTTCTAAGATGGGATTTTTAAAGGGATAGTTCACCGTTTTTACATAGCGACATATGTTCTTACCTTACCTTAGACTAGTTGATATGTA
>JAPMNP010596137.1:0-11448 GCA_029874935.1 Atherina boyeri | reverse complement strand
GCCATTTTTAGCAATTTCTTACATAGGCTACAGCTTCACATGATTGCAGTACCAGTTTCGGCCAGAATCTTACAAAGGGTTCCTTTAACCATTCTAGACATCTATTTTGTTTTATCTTCACCTTTTAGGTAAACTGGGCATTTGAGACATCACCAGCTCCCAGTGGTGTTGAAGAGGATGAAGGCTGGATGTCTGACACCCAAGGAATTCGCTCTAGGTCCAGGCCAAGAAGGGAACTGCAGGAACTGATGGAACGAGTTGCTTCACTTGAGGCTCAGTTAAAGAAAAGCAAAGTGGAGGGAAAGGGGCAAGCAGAAGAGGGGAAATGTGCCACCTGGCCTGGGTAAGTGGAGAGATAGATGAAAGATGAGAACGCGGGGCTGGGAAGGGCTTCTTGCTCTTACTCCTGGTGCTTCTACTATTGTTGTGTTCCCCTTTGGCACATTTGTTTTATTTAAAACTAGTCAACAGATGCGATCATGAGAACGCAAAATCATATGACTCAAAGTCTTTAGTTCACAGCAAACTACAATTTCTATTCATATTTTGGTTTATTTTGCCCCTCTGGGTGTTCTTCTTTCTCCTTTTACAGGAAGTACAACACTCTGATTCAGGCACAGGCCCGCGAGCTGTCCCACTTGAGGCAGAGGACGAGAGAGGGGCAAGGAGTCTGCCACATCCTGACCCAACATCTGGGAGATACCACAAAGGTGCTAGAAAACTGCACAATTCAGCATTCAGTAATGTTTAACTTTTTTGTTTTTTTTTTGTTTTACAAAAATAGGGATACAAAAAAAACATGGGGAAGATGTCTAGTTAAAGGAAAAGTACCATTTTTGTTTAACCTGGACCTTGATTATAGTATGATATACATTCATAAACTCACCTGGACAATTTTGGAGTTACTTTAAGTCTGACCGGAGATATTTAGATCCACTGCGCTGGCCTACATATACATTCAATGGAGGTTGTCGGGGCAAGCATTTCAGCCTCTAAATAAGATATTATCTGCCACAAAATGTCTTAATTTCCCCAGTGTTTTGCTATTAGTTGCTGTACTATCCCTCTGTGCCTTCAGGCTTTATTGTTATCCGAAACCATAGATATAGAGACACAAACCGGTCACGACACTACATAAGAAAGTGCCTCTAATTATGCCGTTGCCCCGACAACGGCAGTGCGATGGATCTAAATATCCCCCGATAGACTTCAAGTAACTCCAAAATTGTCCGGCTGAGTTTATTAGCATATTTCATGCTATAAACAAGGTCCAGGTTAAAAAAATAGTACTTTTCCTTTAAAATTTCTCACACTTGCTTAAATTCCTTACAACTTTCAGGCATTTGAGGAGCTCCTGAGGGCCAATGATATCGATTACTACATGGGTCAGAGCTTTAGAGAACAGTTGGCTCAGAGCACCAACCTGGCACAGAGAGTTATCACCAAGATAAGTGGACGTAAGGAACATCTTTCCATCACAGTGTTATATATATTGAATCACAGTTGATTTTGACCTCATTGTTGTTTTTATTTCCCCTTGCTATGCTTCATCTTTCCCAATTAAATGTTCACAGGAGAACGTGCAGAGAGCCATGATGACAAAGCAGGCCATGAGTTGCTTGCTTTAAGGTGAGTCAACTAAATGATAATCTGCCTCATGGGTCAACCCCAAATAATACATTTAAGATTATATTATATACAAATGTACACATATTTCAAATTAGGTATTAGATTCTGTATTTATGCAATCACTAAACACAATTAAAATTAGAATCTCAACAAGATAAGACTGTGGTATCGCCTTCACCTAGCTGATCTGTTACCTCCTGGGAAGGCATAGCTTATGGATAGCTTATTAACTTTGAGCGCTGACTCCTGTCATTAGTTTACTGTCATGTGACAGTGTGACATGTGAGTGTTCCACATGACTGCTAATGGGGATAGACGCTTGCTGTTAATCCACACTCATGGGTCATTTAAGGTACTGCAGTTGAATAGGCATCTTGCAGGTGTCCCACCAGAGGAGCTTTAGACAATGTTTTCTGCAAACGTGTCTGAATCAGTCATATCCCGCTGAGCAGCATACTGTTGGATTTAAACAAAATCCCTTATTTAGGGATTTATCTTTGTTTGGCATCTGTTCCCATGGTGACACATTTTTCTGTTGAATCAGTCTGTCCTAATATCCACCAAGTTGTAAAGGAGTCTGGTAAAGTGGAGGAAAATTTTCTCCTTTTTTTTCACATTCTACATTTTATATGTCTGTGCTTGATTTAAAGGCTTTCCCTAAATGCCATCCTGGCAGATTGGGTATCTCCAAAATGACTGTTTTTATGCATTACAAGGTGGAGAAATAGTTAGGTTAGTTGGAATGACAAAAATGGCATTTGGTTTTCCTCTTTTTGCAGGTTATTTTCATCTGATGTTGTTTATATCATAAGATGTAAAGAAAATAAAAACTGCCATCTTTGTGTGCATGTGCAGGTTGAGTAAGGAGTTGCAGCAGAAAGATAAACTCATCGAGTCGCTCCATACCAAACTACAGCAGCGTCCTGAGACGCCATCAAGCTGCCACGCTCTCTCTGAGACCACTGACCAGTCGGACAGGACCTCCATGGTGTCTGACGAGTACCAAACCAATGAAGACTTGGACCTGTGCTCTGATTTAGACGCCAGAGAATATCAGGAGGAGCTCAGGCTGCGGCAGCAAGGACACGCTTCAGAACCAGACGGTATTGTTTGGATTAGATTTTTCTTTCTCTTTAAAATTCCCTGTTTTATCCCTTCACCTTCCATTCTCCTCTTTCAGTCTATCCATATTTCCCTCCTCCTCATCGCTCCCTCAAGTCTTCCAACAGCTGTCCCAACATGCTTTGCTCTGCCACTGTGGGTCTGACAAGTCGGCTCGCCAGAGGTACGAGACTCACAGATGGCTATGACTTGCAAAGTACTGAAGATCCCCTTTTTCATTTCTCCTCCTCCTTTATGTTCTGTCATTTCCTGTCATCCTCCCCCAGCTGTTTTCAATGTACCTGCCTCTTCCTCCTTCTCTGTCCCCTCTGGCCCTAACGTCTGGGGTAATGAAGTCGCTTCAGACCCCCGGCCCAGGGCCTTGTCTGTGATCGCTGTTCGCCCAGAACTGGACTCGCTGTACAAACAGATGAGTGAGCAGAGCAGGGGTGAGGGGGCCAGAGAGAGTGTGCAATTAAGTTTAAATGATGATTATTTAAACTTCTCTGAAACCACCATCTTACTCTCAGATGAAACTCCTGTTTTCCTGCGAGTGCTTCCACACTTTTTCACGCTTGCTTTCCTCTGTATTTGGTTGCAGGTTTTGGAACTCCCCAAGACAAAACTCCATTCAGTTTTTCACCCAGTGCCCACAACCAGCATGAACTATCAAGCTACAGCCAGCTATCCCATCATGCCTTTCAACAGTACCAGCTGGGTGGCCACCCTGAGGGCCACTCCATGAAGTCTGATTCAGGTCTAATTACAGGAAAGTCCTTGTGGGACGTTGAAAACTTTGTTCAGCCAGTTGGAAGCTATTCTGGAAACCAGCCGGGAAGCAGCCAAGCAGGTGTGACAGCATGAATATTTAGTGATGTTACCTCAAACAGAAATCCGTTCTTGGTTTGCTTTGATTCACATCTAAATGCTCTTTTCTTTGAGGATGTTTAATGTTAGCCACACCAACTTGTGATATCCTCTAGCAAACTACTATTTTTCTCCAGGGGTAAATTTGATAGAGGAACACCTGCGGGAGGTGAGGTGTCTCCGTCAGCGTCTGGAGGAATCCATCAGAACCAATGAGAGGCTCCGACAGCAGCTGCAAGAGAAACTGGCCTCCTCTGGTCGTGATGGAGGTGATGTATCCTCTCATAGTTGAGTTGCACCAAACACCAGAGTAACATTTTCATCTCTAAGAAATATATTGGTAATCTTTTGTTGTTTAGGAGCTCCAACAAACATCTATATTCAGGGACTGGATACAGTCACTCAACTGTCCAATGAGATCAGAGTCCTAAAAGAGGAAAATCTGGGACTACAGTCGCGCATGCAAGCCAACACAGGTGCTTTAATCGTAAAGTTCATGAGATCTGAATCAAAGTCATTTTGCTTTGGACTATATTCACATGAAACGATCTGGTGTTTTCTCTTCACACAGACACAAATGAGGAGGTGGTGCAGTTGCGAGAGGCGGTGTTCACAGCACATGCCCGGCTGAAGCAGGCGGAGCTGGAGGCTGGACAGTGGAAGGAGGAGCTGAGGCGCCTTCAGGCTCACAGTCAGGAGCAGGGACAGCAGATTCACACGCTTAGACAGGAGCGACAGGTCGGCCTGGAGAAAACCAACAGGTTAGTGGGTTTCTATTTGAGGACTTTTTAATTAGTGTGTGTTTACTGACTTTACTGAATTATGATTGTATTTCTGATTTGCCAGGTTACAGCATGAGGTGTCTCTGCTGCAACAGCAGCTGTGTGAGAGCAGGGAACTCATCCACTCCCTGCAGAGTGAGCTGCACGTTTATGATAGAGTGTGTTCAAGCACAAATTCAAACAAAGGTAAGTTTGCAATTTGTAAGCTAGCTGTGCACAATTTCCTATCTTTTTAAACCAAGTTTGAACCACTATGGTCAGCGTTTCCCTTGAATTTTCATACTTTGGTGCCACCTAGTGGTTGATAAGAGTAGATGAAAATTGGGGAAAGATAAGATAAAATAATGTGTTAGTTTAATATTTGTTCCCCTGGTGACTACTTTTTCTGATGAATAGGTTTTTCCTAATATCCACAAAGTTTTAATCAACCATTGTGACAGTTTGGTAAAGTGAAGGAAAACCACTTGACATCAAAGAGTCTTTATTTTCTCCATCAGGAGAAAATATAGACTTTTTTTTTTCTTTTACGTTTTCTACATTTTAGATGTGTGTGCTTTCAAAAAAAAGAAGAAGAAAAAAAAAAGCTGTCCATATTTTTCCATTTTTGGACAGCAGTGAAAATAATGTGTTGTGTCAGGTCTTATTCAGTTGTGACTCTTTGTGTGTGTCTTGGTTGCCTTACTTAAGTAACTTCTAGTAATTGATGAAATAAACAAATATGCTGGAAAATAGCTGAAAATGCCTTTGTGTGTGTGTGCCAGGGTATCTGTGTGAGGTCACAGGTCTCCCAGTGGAACTGGGCGAGCTGCTTGGGGAAGTGAGGAGTCTCCGGGCGCAGCTGCAGAGCAGTGTTCAGGAGAGCAGCGCCCTCAAACAGCTCGAGCTCCATAAGCAGCTGGAACAGAAATTAGGCGTCGGATCACCTCGGACTCCGTCTCTCTCCACCCTCACTGCCAGCCCTCAGAGAGAAAACTTCTACAGACGACAGCTGCTGCATGGTAAGACAGAGGCTTTGAATATACTGTAACCCAACATGTTTGTGAGGCTCAGCGTGCTGTGGTGTGGTTTGATGTGTGTCCAAGCCTGGTTTGTACATGTGTGTGTTCCACAGACCCTGCTCCATCTCCACCAGTCAGGGATATTGGTCTGTTTAACTGTGGATCTCCCGGTCTCCCCTACTCAGACTTGGATGACAGCCATAGCACTGCAAATGGTGTGACTCTAACTGCAACTCAGTCTGACCTGAAGTTATTTGTTCATTTTACAGAAATGTGCACTGCTTTGTTTTAACTCTGCTGTGAACTTAATCTGAATGTCGCCGCATTCGGTTACTTCTAAACTTCACAAAATCCTCTTTTGCATCAGAAAAAAATACATTCATTCAGTCAAAAGTCCTTCCAAAATAAATGCCAGCTCTGTTACCTCCAGCAGACCCTCTTGACCCCCACTCTGAATTGGAGGGGGAGGCACCTGACGGATCGTTCGCAAACCGTAACGGTCGCCATGCTATTGGTCACGTGGATGACTTCAGTGCTCTACAGCAGCAAGTCCTAGAAGGCCGGAGCCTCATTCAGCGCATGGAGACAACTCTGCAGGCCTGCATCGGCCCACATCTGCCGGAGGGCAACCAGAAACAGAGCAGCGAGCTGGTTTGTTTCCACCGTCCAAATACAGTTGCCAACTCTAACAAATAACAACCATAGTTATAATGACTGTTGAATACATTTAACAAAGCTCTGCTTACAGATTCTGGATTACGGTCATGTGAAGAGTCTTCTGTCCAACACAAAGACTCTGAGGCAGATCTTGGAGGAGGCAATGTCTCTGCTGAAGATGTTTTGGAGAGCAGCTCTTCCTAGCACTGATCCTTCCATCCAAAACCTCCAAAAGGTTTGAAGAGCAGATGATTATATCTCATGACTTCCTTGAGTTTATGAAGTTTTAATAAATGTGTGTGTGTGGGACTAGGAGCAGTGCATGCAGGAGGAGATCTTGTCCCTGAAGCTGCGAATATCTGAGCAGGAAGAGGTTCTGAAGGGGACAATACAAAGATTGAGGAGCACCAGCCGCACCAAGGAGACTATGGAGCACTTCATCGTCAACCAGTGTGAGTGTCCATGTGCGTAGTGTGTGATTGATTTGCACAAAAACATGTGGGAAGAGTGAGGGTAATACCAAAGACCTAACAGGGTATGAGTAAAGGAAGCTTTGTCAGCAGGAAAAACAGAACATTCCTTCATGGAGGTGGAGAGAAATTCCAATTTGGATTTGACTGAAACAATAGACTCGGAGGGATTTAGTGTGCTTCAACTTTTTAACTCACATAAACACACAATATATCTTTTATATCCAAGGTGAGGTCCACAAGTAAGAGACGAGCAGGAAAGGAATGTGTTTTTATTCATACTTTTTAGTGACGCAATAACAAGCCTCTGTTTTCTTGTGTTTGCAGTGTCAAGGACACGTGATGTGCTGAGAAAAGCCAGAACAAACTTAGAGGTATTTAAAAAACACATCCCCCTCAGTTATATCACTGAGATGTTGTTGGCTTATCTGTGTACATATCCCACATTAATGTGTGTGGTGCAAGCACTGTCAAGTGTCTGAAACATTTGTTGTAAATTCATCCCTTCTCTGTCTGACTTGTTCCTACATCTTAAATTTGTCTCTCCTCCTCCTTATCTTCAAAAACCTCCAGAAGAACGAGCTGAGACTTTCCTCTCTAAGCTCCTCCTCTTCCTCTCCCTTTGCTGGTAATCGTCTGACGCCTTGTGTTCTGGCCAATAGGTAGAAGTTGTCCCAGGTGCTCTTTTTTTAAATTTAAAGTGCATTTTTTATAATAGTTGAAACGGAATATAAAATGATTATATTGGGAAGTGGGGCAGCTTTTACCTGTTTTTTCCCATCTGAGTGACATAACTGCTTTCCCATCTAACAGCAGCGTCCATATCGACTTTTTCTCCTTGTGTGTCTTAACACATCTGTTTGCATTAGGGGAAAAAATGCTATAGAGATAATAGAGGTGATGGCAGGACACAGTTTTGGTCATGAATACAAAACAAGCTGAACCCACAACTGTTTGTTTGACACGATACATGCTTATTAAGTACTGTTGATGCATTGTTTTTCTCACACTGCCACAACCGTGAGGTGTCTATTCATCCCACACAAAATTTCTCTGAAACCACAGAACCATATGAAGTAACTGTCTGTTTAAAGTTATGTTGTTTTAAATGTGGATTTCACAGTTGTGTGAGTTTTACCCTAAACCATATTCACACTGTAAAGCTTCTTCATTTCAAATGTCTCTGTGATTAAAGCAGAGTCTATTTACAGCTTCAGATCCTCACAATGACTGCCAAAATATTTCCACTCTGTGTGTGATGTCAAGCGTCAGCCACAAACCTAAAAAAGTTTCTGACCACTAACACCAAAACCTGGGTTTACTCACTCCATAAGACACAGCAAAAAGCGATGATTGTTGTGTGGCTGGATTTGTTTACTGTACAATCTTTCATTCTCAGCTTGTCATCTGCAGTCGGTTTTTATCACAGCTAACATTTCACACTGCAAACCACTCCTAGCTGTCATTTGTTTTTGAATGAGTAGTGTGACATTTTGGGAAACGTGTACCTGCTTTGTTTCCGAGAGTTATGTGAGGAGAAAGATTTCTCTTATTAATATATAATGAATATGGGATGCAGATAAAATTTCGAGTCGGGAAATGATTAGCCCACCTTTGCAGAAAGATTAGAAATGGCTAACCTCTGCCTCATTCAGGCTTGTCCAATAATGTTAATGTCTTCTGTTATTACGTAAATTAGTTAATCATTACTTACATATTCAAAGGAGATGTATTTTTTTTCTCATTTACAGCTTCATATTTTCATATTTCATTTTAAGCCCTTTCTGCAAACCCTTGTCTGAAACATGCAGTTTTATCTACTGTTTAATTAATCACCCCTCTCCAAAAGCCCAATTTTCTCTGATTGGCTAACCTCTGGAAGCCTTCCAGGAAGCTTGCATTGTTTTGTAAGCTCTTTTACTTTATCTGTTATTCATGGACATGCAATGTCTGAAGCAGATGAAAGTATAAATGACAACAACAAAGCTGACATGTGAAAATTGAATAAACTGTAGTTGAAACCATTTGAGACCTAAACTTCAGTGGTTACATCAATAATTACCTGTTTCTAGACAAACATACATAAATCATCTTGTGAAAAGCAAACCTTCAGGACTGAAGGAAGATATTGCTTGCTGCTTAGAAATACAACATCGATGTGGACTCCATCTCCTCATTTAACTCTTGATTAGAAAATAAACAAGTGTACTATCCAAAATGTCAGAGCGCTCCTTTAAAATGTCACCTCAGCCAGTTTAAACTGTCTTTGGAAGGAATGATGATATGATATTCTCCCTTTTCCCCCGTTTTCCAGATGAAGACTCAGGAGGTGCTTCCAGAGAGCGGCCTACTGATCGCAGTGTCCTGAAGACCAGCTGCGCTTCCTCAGTCGCCGGGGCAGCAGCCAATCAGCGTCCGGTAGCGAGGAAGCGCAGCAGCCATTGCCTGCTTTAGACTTTTAAAGAACCAGACTTAGTGCTACCACTTCTGACCTCTATGCTAAAAACAGCCACTTCCCTTCCTCCCGCCCCACACACCAGCCTACCCTCTCCCATCCAACCCTCCTCTATCCAGCCATGAGAGGACTTCCATTCTTTCCTCTTTCAGGCAAAATATGCGCAGTATAATCTGCACCATGAGCCTTATCAAACTTCCTTCACCCTCCGGCCTGTTTGTGACACTACTCTCCATCACATGTATTACTGTCTTTGAGTGATATAGTCAGCAGTTTGCCTTGCTGTGTGTGTGTGACAGAAGGATGATTGAAATGTGCCTCTGGTGGTTTCAGTGACGTGTGTCATTCTGATGGAACTGGCTGAGGATGCCTTTAACCACTGATCTATGATTCACATGGTTTTTACCAAATCAGAGGGAGTATTAAAGAAACATTCTGGTCTTTATGAATTATTCTTTATTTTTTAAATAGAGTTAATCAAAGATTGGATAAAGTTTCAATAAAACCCCCTCTCATCTGCATTTATGAGCATCCATTCAGAGCCAGACAGCCTGTGGACGGAAAAGATGTTTATGCATGTTTAAAATGGCTTGTGAGAGGAATTCTGCACATATGTACACACACTTACACATTAAATGGTATATCTACTTGTGTTTGATCGAACATAGCTCACTCAAAGACGAGACAGCCTCACCTTCAACTGCCACAGAAATGCAAGTTTACGCTTCGTGGTACTTTTAATAACAACGACATCTTTTTGCAAAAGCAATGCAAGAAAAGAAAAATGGATACACCTACAATGTATTTTAACACAAGATGGGAGAATGTGGGGTTGGTAGGTTGTGTTCTAGCTGCATCTGTGTTTGTGGAGGAAGCTTATGAATGTCAGCCATTAGCCAAGGGTTATTATTAGCTGAGCAAAGCCAGGGGAATGTCCCAAAGGTGTTATATTGGCCATGGGCTGCAAAATAAAATTTTGAAAACAGATAAAAAACAGAAGAGCTGGGGTCGTTCATCAAGAGTAAGCTTGATGTACACTAAACTATGTATGGTAAAAAAACAAAAACAGCTTAATGTACTCAAATTGAACCAGGCTAAACGCGCGTAATTACTCCTCTGTAGGAGTTCTCATATGAGCATGTGCAATAATGATGTTTCTTCTGGATTATGCTGCACTGGTTTATTATTACTTTACCTAACACTGGATTATTATTATTATACTCTTATATTCATGTTTTGGACACAACCAGTGTCATGATTATTACTTTTTCTTGTGTGTTGATGCATCACAGAGACTGTAAATGGAAATTGAAGCAGTGTTACTGAGAATTGTTGTGACTTGCCAAAGTTTGACCTTCAACTTTTTCACTCTGACTTGCCTTATCCATGCGAATGATAAAACCCAGTTTGGTTATGAAGGTGTCTCTTTTTGAGGGCCTGTAGAACCACAGAGACAGTAACTGTTAGACAGATGGTTCGGTTCAGTTAGAACTGTGCCAGAGATGAGCTCCTTTTTTTGGACCAAAAACCCGATAAAGTGGATTGTTTTTTTCCTCTTTTTTAAAAATAGAAGACTATATGTTAATTGTCTATGTTTTTTCTCTTGGTTCAGGCCGCTGTTTCATTCCCATGGTGATGGCAAAGTAGATAAAATTTTGACAGATGATACAAACTTTGGCAGGCTGCTGATTGGGTCATTGCTCCGCAATTAGTTTTCCTAGAACTGTTTAAGTTCACATTTAGTTTGTTGTGTTTTTCTTGCTGTACATTTGCCATTCAGTGCTGTAAATAACTTGCTTTTCTGTATGAAATTTGCGAGCATGCGTGTGTGCATGCGTGTGTGTGTGAGAGAGAGAGAGAACATCCAACATTTGCTTTTTGCAAAGTTGATTATCTGGGTAGCTGTGCAATAGCTTGATGTATTTCATTTTGATGTTAAACATCATTGTATTACAGTATGTGTATGTTTTTCTAATCTCACCTGCTGCAGTGCCTCATATGCAGTGTGCTAGAGCATTATACCACTTTGAAACAATTAGTCAGGCTGCATTTGATAAGTAATCCCAAACTATGCCTTCATGATATTAAAGACACTGATCACCTGTCACCTATAACAAAAATCTGATAAATGTTGCTTCGCTTGCCTTTAGCCTGAGAGCTTCTTAAGTCTGCTCTCAGTAGTAGAAATGGCCTTGAACAAGTATCTCAGTTCTGCCAAATTAGGTTTTGTTTGCGCTTGAAGACAAAAATTTCCAAGTATTTCTGTGGGGAGGGGGTTAAGAAGTTAAAGGGACAAGTTTTAAAGATTTGTGTATTGTTTAGAGAAAAAGACAGCTCCTGAAGTGATTGTGAAATACTGGATTCACAGCACCTTGCTAAAGCATAAGCAAAAGCTTTTAGCCATTTGTTGTTAAGGGAATAGAGCAGTGGTTTGAAACTATGTATTGGTACAGAGTTGCATATGTATATAACGCTTTCTGATTGATACA
>JAPMNP010596040.1:0-10816 GCA_029874935.1 Atherina boyeri | reverse complement strand
TATATATATATATATATATACTTATAAGGAACACTTAGGCACTCTCACTCTATCACACACATTCTTTTTTACTGCCTTTATCAGGTCAAACAAGCATGGGGTTGTTAAAATTTCTTGGCTCCAGAGGCCCATGAGAGATGGTAATGATAAGGCATCCATAACACAGACACACTTGGAGCAGCGATAACGCATCATGCATGCACACACACACACAAACAAACACGCACACATGGGTAATGCTAAGACGTCACTTACAAGACTTTGTGAACAGATGTAAGCTGGGCTCAAATCGATAAGCAGTGCTATCCTGGGGGAAAAGCAAATAGTGTTTTGCTACACAGAGCAACCGCAAGTTTTAGAAGTGTAGATTACTGTTAGGAAAGAGTTGTTGAAGGGAAATAAGCTGGGACAAAAGAGGGACTGAAAGGAAGAGCCAAGAGAGGCATACAGAGTGGGAAAGGGCACAATGACATTAAGTGTGAAATATTTTGAGGAGATGGGAAAGCAAGTAAAAAATTCTGGAGAGACACTAGAAGAGGCAAGGGAATTTCTCAGTCTACTGTGAATGTCTGGTTTGGATATACAGCCAATTTGTCTCACTTCAGACACTGAAAATTTCTCGTGTTTTTCAATGTCCCTCTCACCCTTTCACATTTCTTTTTGTCATTATGTTTTGAACAGTTTTTTTTCAGCATCCATCTTTGAAACAGAAACAGACACAAACACACACGCGTCAGTTTTGATGCTAGCCAGACGGAGCAATTATCGTCTGTTTGAGTGTCCCTGTGTCTCATCACCCCTGATTGGTTCAAATAAGACATTGCCTCATTGGGTCTCTCTTCATTACAGTGAATATAAAGCAGCAAGCACATTTAGCTTTTCTGCTTCCAGCTGATGCTTATAAACTTAGCCATCTTACATTTCCATTTGTCGTCCATTTATTACCAGTTAAGGCTGCAGCGTTCGGTAAATCCTGCCTTAGTAATGTTCCAAGAGATGTTGTCGTGTAAAATAGATTTGAATTGTATACCCTTGTCACAGCTGAATGTGGAAGCTACATTTAATTATTTTATCCTGATTTTGATTTAAATAACACAAACATAAACAAAAGAAGAAGAAAGAAATTCCCTGAAATACAGCTATGAGTATTATCAAATTATTAAAGATTATAGAGAATGTTGTGTTTAGCAATCTAACAAAATCTTGTCTTTTTTTTCTCCCCCCTGCTTCGGCCGGTTCCTGTTATGGTTTGTTGTCACCCTCTACTCCTGAAATCGTCCTCAGGTAAGAACATTCCCTGTATAAATAACTGATGACAGCACAGAATAGCAATACAGTCTGCCTTCACATCTCATGGCATACATGTTGAGGTTTGCAAATCAACCACCAAAATTAAATTTATTCTTAAATTTAGCACCATAGACACAAGTTGAAAAACTTGTTTGGAACTGTGGAAGGCCTTAGCTATAACTATTGAGAAGACCATACAGTATATAGTTTCATATACTATTTATATGTCATGCAGTACTTTCACTTAAAGGCCGGTTAGATATCTAAAGCATGTCACTGAACCAAAATGTTTGGTGTAAGCATAAAATGTTGTTTTGGGTGCTGTTTTTATGGTTTTTCTCAACCAAAAACACCCTTTAGGACGCCAGCAGCAGAGACCTGAGTCCATTCATTTCATTGTGAGAAGGGGACATGAATACATACTCTGATCAGTTATGCCTCCCCACATTCTTGGAGGGAAATATTGGACAGGTTTTACACAAGCTTATAAACATTCTGACACTTAATTAGTGTTTTCCAGATCAGTGATTCGGGAAAAAACAAACTTTGTTTGAAGCTTATCTGTGTCTCGACAGCAGATTCAGCAGATTCTTGTGAACTCAAACAACTCTTAGAAAAGTCCAAGTTAAACATATGATCTAAATATGATTTGGATAGGCTACATATAAACTTGTATATTTTACTCATTACCCAATTTCCTGCAGTAACAAAAATCACTTAAGGTGTACCCAAACGTATTGTCATTTATTCTGCTTTACAACACAACTGTCACAACACTTGGAAAAGGAGCCCTAAGTGGGCCCATATACCAGCAGTAATATGTTTTTACTTTTTGTGTTGAAAATATCAAGTGCAAACTACTGAGGCATAAGATTGGGCAAGATTTAGCAATATCATCCATCTTATACATGGATTCTGAATTGACCCTCTTAATACCTAAAATATTAGAAATAAAATAAAACAGCAAATAAAACCACAGTTTGCCTTCTAAATTTCTACCAATACACATAGACATGTTGATCAAACTTTGTGAGCAATCAGCAAATATTCTATTGATTTAAAGAGAATAAATAAATATAAAAAGCAAAAAAAAACACTTTGTCACTGGGAAGCTGTGTACATCACCGGATTTTTACTTTATATAAAGTTAAGCCATGTAACTTTTAATAGAAATGTTGATTTTGTAATTTTGCAAGCTATATTGGTTTAAAAGATTAGCCATTTGGGACTCCCTCATATTTTGCTGAGTGAATGTTACCTTATACCCCTTATATAGGTTTTAGTAACCTTCAGAATTCATAAGATACTCCTATCAGACTCTGACAACAGCATGTTTACTGTCAATATCTCCATCTTTTCATTGAGCCCCACGGGGATTCCTGTTGAAAATGCACACTACGCCATAAGTATCCCACTACAATATATGCTATAACTTGACTTCATGTCCCTCATATCTTGAGACCCGCTATGGCAAAATTCCTATTAAATTTGAGCGATAAAGTAGCACACTATTGAATCTTGTTAGATGGCCGCGACTGAAAGATACAGTTTTCTGATTCTCAGAGAAATGGCTTTGGACAGGAACAGTAGTTCTCGATCTCCAATTCCCCCCAGGGTGCGTTAAGTTTTTGTTCCAGCTTATCCCTCCATCTAGTCGACTCAATTGTGCTGCTCACTGAACAGTGAAATGGACTTAGCAGCTCCTCAGTACTGTCAGGTGTGTTTGTTCTCTGAAATAAATGAACAGATGGCCCGCAATCCAGCGACGGGTCGTGCAAGCTAGAGGTGTGTGTGTTTGCGTCTCTGTTCACGCATGCATGAAAATCTGCAAACCTGTGTAGCTGTGACCACTCGTGTATGTGTGTGTGGTGTTTGTGACTGTTGTGTGTGTGTGTGTGTGTGTGTGTGTGTGTGTGTGTGTGAGCTTGTGTGAATGTAGTGTTGTTTGTATTTAGGCCAGTGCAGTAGGTATTCTGGCAGATTAGCACCTGGCTAAGCTTTGAGTTGTGGACTGTGAGTTCTGGCAGAGAACAGGAAAAGTGAAGATTATAATGAAACTATGCATCAAGAAAAGATCATAAAGCAACTCTTGGAACAGTGTGAGAAAAAAGAGGGATGACTGAGAGAAAAGCAGAATAGAGGAATGAAAAGAAATATTTTAAGCTGTAACTAAGTTGGAGAGGAAAGGAGAAAAAAAAAAAACTCCTCGGCAGCAAAACAAGAGGAAAAGAAGGGAGATCGTTTGAGGTGATAATAAAGAGAGAGAAGAGGAGGTAATTAAGAATGGGGTGGGGCAGGCGGTTAGACAAAGCGATGTGATAGAAAGAAGAAAACTTGGTGTGTGAATGATGGAAAGAAAAGACAGGTGGATGCAGGAAGGTAACATCATTATAGAGGGAGACGATAGGTGTGTGTGGATAAGACAGAACAAGGGAGAAAGCACAAAAGAAAGAGAGAGGATACAGGTTAAAATAGACGGGGGGATGAGAAAGTTAAGGAGGATAATAAGAAGGGCATCATTAAAATGTGGTGCACAGTGTAGGCTGGTGTATGATTATAGGAAGGAAGGGTTGGTGTTCCTCTTCTAACCAAAAAGACACATTCCTTCTCTGAGAATAAGGTGGGAGGAAAGTGGGGAAATAAAAAAGCCAGAACCGCAGATGAAGGAAGTGGTTGCGAGGACAGACAGGAGGTGTGGAGGGACCCTTGACATGAAGAGTAAGTGACCCAAACTAAAGTTTAATTAGCATATGGAAATTACAGCTGCCTCTGGTGTGTCAGCTCCCTTGCTTCACCATCTCCCTTCCTCCTCTGTTTCTCACCTCTTCTCTTCATTACTCTAACCCATCACCTACTCACCCCCTTTTCCTTGGCCTCCTAATCTTTTCTGGTTTACTCTCAAACCTATTCGCTCTGTCACAGTTTTTCTTTTGCTCTCTACATCCCCCTTTATTTACTCTCTTTCTTTCTTCCTGGCTGTCACCTTTTGATTTAGTCTCTGAAACCCCCTCTTTTTTACCCCCCTTCATCTCATCTCCCTGCCTCCCTCCTCATTCCTTCCACTGTCAAGCCGTCTCTCTGTCTCTTCTGGTTTCTTGGCACATAATGTTGGCATTTCGGTAAGCAATTGTTGATGGTATTATGGCACACTTCACTCTGATATTTATGGGGGCTGTAATGTAAGCCTGTGAATAAACCAGCAAGACTGGGAGCTAGCAGTTTTAGCAGTGTGCTAGTCGTTCACACAGAACAATCGCCTCCTCTTCCTCTGAGCCTTTTGACTGAACTCCAGGGAAAACCCGGTCACCTTGAGCTCATCAAATGTCGCCCACACATACCCTCTCAAGAGCATGCATGCAACACATCTGACCCAGGGCTTTTTTCTTTCCTCTTCTTTGTTTAGCCTCTCCGCTGTCCACTCATATCGTAGCGCGACACACAGACATATCCCTCTGCACAGTTCTCCTCCTGTTTCCCCTCATTCCTAATTGCCTGGATCATTGCCTGAACACAACTTTTTGTTTATCAGATTTTGTGTTAAAGATGATCTTAATCCAATTTTTTTTTCCTTTATTTTAAAGCAGTACATATTGATTGGATATGGGTTACGTATTGTGCTCACCATTAAAGTGACATATGCAGTCACGCAAAGTTGCGTTGTTGAGTAGAAAATGGGTAAAAAACAGAAAGCTCTTATCTTATGTCTTGCCCTGTCCCTTTCTATCTTTCTTTTCCTCTCTTCCTCTGATAATGTCCTCTTGTGTTTCTTTGCTGAATCAGCCATGTGTTGATATCTGCTTGCTAAGTCACATATGCAGTCACGCAAAGTTACATTGTTGAATAGAAAATGGGAAAAACAGAAAGCTAAATAAAAAATCTTCAGTTCCATTCTTTTTATAGAATCTAAAGCAATTATGTGACTTAATTTAGTCCCTTACTGTAGTTATGGGTTTGCTATCCTTCCAGTTCCAAGCTGCAAACGTGCATTAACGTCCACTGCAGGATTTATATTGAAAGCCCCTCCGATTGCATTGACTTAGCCATCACATACAATATTCAAGAGCGAAACATTTCCATCGCATCAATAAGATCACCTCTATGTTGTGCCTTACACATTGACAATCCAATCCTATTTGCTCTGTTATAGCATTTGGATACTCTCTATTCTGTTTTCGATGGCAGAAAAGTGAGATAAAAGAAAACAGTGTTTAACATAGGCTTTCCACACATGTAGATACAGAAAATATAGATTTGTTGTAAAATTATTTTCAGCCTCCTGTTGGTACTGCTTTTGGCCAAACTGGTATCAATCCCTATGTGGACAGTGATAATGATGTCAAAATTAACAGGCTGTTATATGGATATTCTGTATATTTCACTGCAATATACCGAATATATAGTATATATTAACTTACTTGTACTTTTTTTCTTACACAAGTTGACACACTTTTCTGTTGAACCAACGAGGGCTTTAATGCTACGGGCAACAACAAACCCACTGCAACGTTGCTATGATCACTTTTAAAGGATGGACAGTTTTAATATTGCCTTGCTTCAATTTAGGAAGCCAAACTTACAAATCAACACCAATGGCTTATTCCATTGCAATATAGCCTTGAGGCTGGCAATTATGTTCTTTGCAATTGCCTTTGCAGTTAAACCAGACAGAAAGCTCAATTCAGTTGATAGAAAACAACAAAAACTGTAACTAGGTAAAGGCCATCTTCATGAGTTAGATCTTACATGTATGAACAAATATAATGAAGGCTAAATAAAAAAATGTTTATTTTGAGCTTGAAGGATCCATCTTTGTACTATCTCCCACAACTGTTCATCACTGTTGTTATTGTGCTGTTATTGTCCTTTGTTCAGTAAACATTTGCTCATTTCAGGCTGTTTGTTAAACAAGATCTTCTTTTACACCTTATCCCAGACATCAAACGTGTGGGGAAGCCCTTGGGTTCTCGGCATACAAAAAACCTTAACTAGGTGCACAAGCACAGCAGAGTTCTTAAAAAATGCTCTTTTTGATGTTTGTATGCATACTAGGGGTGCAACGGTACAGATAACCCACGGTACGGTCTGTATCTCGGCTTTTGGTGCACGGTCTCGGTTCGGTTTCAGTACATGTTTAGTGCAGAAAGACTACTTTTTCAGCCCAAAATTATATTTTGTTTTTCTTGTGTGCAAAAACAGAATGTCACAGTAGGAACATCGATGTACGGAATAAATTAACACTCTCTCTAATGAACAACACTTGTAAGTGTTGTAATACAACCTTACTTGTATGAGATACAAAGTGTAGAAATATACAAAATGTAAACACTTCAAAATATTCAGGCGGATGCCAACCTTGACAATAACTGAGACATGAGGTAATTAATGTGAAAGAAAAAGTGTGCTTTACCTTTAACAAACATAAGTTAGCTTGTTCTGTAACATCACAGTAGTAAAAACAATATGTGGAATAAATGAATACTACAGACTGCGTCATTTCTGTTGATTGTTTTCACTCCCTCGTCATTGTACTCGACCCCAAAGCCGAAATAATTCCACACTGAAGATTTGAAAGATGCTGGTGCATCTTCAAACAACTACCGTTGCATCCCTAATGCATGCATTTAACAAGAAAGTATCATAATATTCGGCATATTCAAGTTGCTTGCTATTTTAACGTGATTAGAGATCACCATTTGTGTTTACACATGCATTTGATCGTTTTGTTGCCCTTTGCTTCCTTTTGTCTACTATGCTTGGTCTCTTATCATGTCAATACTTTGAATCAGGAAAAAAAAACTACACAATTGACAGTTCCTGATGGTCTTTTAATTAACATGAACAGTAATTAACTGAACCAGACAGACTGTTGTGCTTTGATTTTCTTTTGTGATTGTTGTGTGTTTTTTTAGATTATCACACAAAACTAATTTCCAAACTCTGTTCACCAGATCCAAGAGAAAGGAAGGATTTCTAAAAGTAAAAGATCTTAAAAACGCAGAACTATTGCAGATTTTCTTTGTGAAGTGCCCCTATTGACAGCTAATTCAGCATCCATCTTGCAACCAACCTGTACTTTGAGCTCTGATGGTCTTATCCTTACTCTTGTCTTATCTCTTGTCCTGTCCCTTTCTCTATTTCTTTTCCTCTCTTCCTCTGATAATGTCCTGTTGTGTTTCTTTGCTGAATCAGCCACATGTTGATATCTGCTTGTTAAATTGTGACGCGGAGCATATAGTGTAACTCATCTGCAACGTCACAAAGAAGAAGTTGCATGGTGCTGTTTCTCAGCCTCCATACGCTGTTGGACAGCGATAGCATGGACATATTAAATGTCACTGTGCCATCAAACGAGTCAGGAGCGCAGAGTTTTAACGTCGGAAAGTTGCATAGTGCGTCTTTAATTATAAGTTTACTCTACAATTTTAGTTCTTTTGTTCCTTTTTTCCCCTTGTCACAGTTAATTTAGATTGCTTCTTCTTAACAATTTAATTCTGCCTTGTCTTCATCAGTTCAATGGACTTCAGCTCAAATTGATGTGTGCTTTATTGGCACGACACAAGTACAGCATTCTTCTCCAAAGCAGAAGCTGACAACTAAATTGTTTTCATTACTGAACAATAAACCAAACACAACCATTCAGTATTTATTTTGTTCTATTGCATTAATGCGTAAACCCCTTTTGCTGCCTAAATTACCTTTTGAATATCCACTTGACATGAAAAGCCTGTTCTTTCCTGTTCGACTGACTTGACTTTTAATGTGGGGGAATGTTTGTTTTGTCACAGTAAATAACTTCTTTTTCTCTGTCTTTTTTTCTGTGGAAGTCAGTGTTGTGCCGAAACATTCAGGCTGAAGCAGTGACTTTGTCACATCTCATTTATTCAGACGCTCTAACTTTGTCCTCAGTTGTGTTTGTTTCGTTTGTGTCTCTCTGGCAGAATGTGTCACGCTTTTCATAACAAGTACAAAGATTTATTTTCCTTTGAATGTCCCAATTCATTTTGTGCTTGAGCCTATTCACTGTAAAACATTCCATCTGTACACAAGGCTTGTCCTGAAAGGATAATAGAAATGTAAGAAAGCAACAAAAATAAGGGCAGGCAATCCACTTTTTAAAAGAACATTCTAATAATTCGGACAAACTCTGGTCTCAGACACAGACACAGCTGGAAAAGCCATTTAGCCTTACAACACATTTGGTTTTGGTCACATTTGTATGTTTCAGATCAGTTGCATCCTGAACACATCTATAGTACATGTCCAGATGTTGTCAGTGCCATAGCCCTGCCCCTTGGAAACAGGGGTCGGAGTTTCGGAGTTTCACTAGTGGAAGCAACAGACGAGAGCAGTACGGTTACAAAACCCTCACAGAAATGTCGCTTCAGGAGCAAAAGAAAAGACGGAATGACTAAGAAAAATAACTGGTTTAGTTGTAGCTGAACGCTCCTGTGGGCACGGTGTTCAGTAACTGGTAGCAGCCGCTCCATAAAGCAACCAGACCAGGCTCAATACGGACGTCTCCCTGACCCACTTTCTCATCTACCTGCTGCTCAATAAAGCATGGTTGAGTCAACACAATGTCAGAAATAAATAATTAAAAAATAAGTTTTTAAATATATATATATATATATATATATATATACACACACATACATATACACACACATACATACACACAAAGAAAATATATATAAAAAACAAACAAGCATGTTTGGCACAGTGTTACACAAATAACACCTCAGACACGTCTTACAATTTCCCTTTGGATGGAAAGTATTTTTCCCTTTATTATTGAGGACATCACAATTGAAAATCGATTTTGATTGGCCAGACTAGTGAACTTGAAAAATGTCCTAAACTGTCCATCCGTAATAGATATTACATTTCTTTAAGCAAAGCAACAGTCTGAATAAGTTATGACAAGTTGACTGAACCTGCGTTTTCATAACAGTGGGACAGTTATCTAACCCCCAAGAAACAGAAATGTGTGTATGAGAACATCTTTAGAATTTTATTTATTTTTTTATTTTTTGCTAAACTGTTCAAGTTAGAAAATAATTAAATATTTTAACATATGTAGTGCACCAAGGCCAATCCATTATTGAACAAATAGATGTTGAAGAAATTCTAGTTCCAACCTTATCATTCAGGTGCATTAGCCTGGTTTTGAGAGCTTCAATTTTGTACGATATCACTGAGGCCAAATTAGACTTCAGCATACTTTTTTCAAATCTGGTTTTGGTTGGATTAACACCCCCCTCCTCCTCTTCACCCTTGTGGCATTTTAATGAGACCATGGTGGGAGGACACAGTCTGCAGCTGAAAGAAAAAAAACAAAATGTTCCGTCTTGTCAAGCTATACCATGCGATGCAAAAATGCCATGTTCATCCACAGGCACCAGTTTTGCAGACTTTGGGTCAGAATGACCAAAGACAGTTATGGTCAGTCTATCAGAAACAGGTGCAGTTCAGGCCATTTCAGGACCAGCCCTCATATCACTAAACAATTTCTTAATCTCCCATCTCTCACACAAAAATACACATACATCCTGTAATGCCCAGATCTGCATAGCTACCAGACTGTGTAGCATCAATGAAGGAAAAAAAAAAAGAATTTACAGCAAAGGGACACAGGCTGGCATCCAGCAAGTTGCAGGTCTTAGGTAGCTCTCTAGATCTCAGCAGGTACTGCAACATTAAAAGGAGATACTGATGAGCAAATGAGCAGCAGCTGTGCCAATCACCTCCACCTGACTCTTTCCTGAACCTGGCTTCACCTCCTCTCTCCCTGCAGCTGATCGACACCACCCACCACTGATGGGTGGAAATCAACCAGAATTGCCTTATGTTCTCTTTATATGAGGAGGAGAAAAACAACTTAAAAAATGACACCAGTTTTAAATAATATAAATATGATTTTAGTACCTCAGATATAGATGGTTTTGTCTCTGCATTTGTCTCATATTTCTTTCTGCTTTTTTTCACAGCTATATGTTGCATGCTCTTTTAGCCTCTGTTCTTTTCCAATAAATCCATACTTTCAATTTCTATTTCCAGCTCTTTCTCATTTAGCAATATGTCTGTCTTTTCCTCTGTGACTGGACTTTCTCATCTGTGCCTCCCTCTCTCCTCCCCTTCACTCAGCTCTGGTGTCCAGGGGCACAAAGGCAGATTTAGTAAGAGAAAGGATGTGCATGTAAATGATAAAGTGCAAAAAGAGAAGGAAAGATGTCCAAAACCCTTGTGTCTTTTCAAGCATTTGATGCTGATCCAGTTCAGTATCTGATACAGTGTAGCCCATTAAACTGGATTGTATTGGAAGTTTTCTCTTTCTCTGAAGACACTGGCTGTAAGATTTCATGTGTCCTTTTAGCTTTTACTCTAAGTGAAGATCTAAACAGCATATCCCCCTTTTTTTCTTATCATTTTATCTTTTCATTTTTTTCAGGCATATTAAAGGTGCTATATGTAAGAATTATGTATCATCTTTATTTTAAGTTGTTGCAAGACATTAAAAGACATTAAA
>JAPMNP010595970.1:0-10635 GCA_029874935.1 Atherina boyeri | reverse complement strand
TATATATATATATATATATATATATATATACAGTATGATAAATTGTGGAGGGATGGGAGTTTGGTGCTGATTTGAGTTTTGGATATGTTAAAGATTAGTAGCACAATTGATTTAATTGCGTTAGTATTCTATATGCAGTGTCAGATACCCCCGGGATCTCCCTCTTTGGACTTTCAAGGTGAAAAATGCCTATTGACTTCCATTAAATCCACTACCGTTTAAAACCATGTATTCTGTAACGTCAGCATTTAATGGTGAACAAGAGAAGGGATATTTGACATTTTTACTGTATTCTACCAAATTGAATTGTTGTATGTAGCTATGCATGGAATTCTTGTTTTTAATCTGTGACTTACATGGCATTTAACAGTATCATTAAATGCGTCTTTGGTTACATATTTATATTTATCCATCACTCATTATAAAATGTCTAAACTGTTCAAGGGGAGGGTCTGCTTTGTTGATGTTAACCCCTTCAAGTCTATTGTTGCAAATCTGTCACAAACTACTTTTGGCCTTGTTATTATTAAAAAATCTTATCTAATGAATTCAGATTTTTTTTTATCTACCTGTTTTTATCTACTTTCAATTACATGTTTATTCTTAATTCTATAAAATGTTTCAATTAATTTATTCATTATGATTAACTTATTTCGTATTTAGTTGTATTTTATTCTATTCCAGTCTTTTTCATTTTGTCATCTTTGCCTGTATTTATTTTGTGTTCATATAAACATAATAATTGTATAATTCAGGTGTTAATAGGTTAATATTAATTTAAAAAATCAATTTTACTGGATCCATTTATTGATTGAATGTAGATCAACCCTCTCACTCCTTAATGTGTGTGTTTGTGTAGACTGTCTACACGGTAGAAAACAAGCTGATGCAGCACCAATCAATTACAGCAGAGTGATTAAGTGATTGAAAAAGAACATTGACAAAAGATCACATAAAAACATGCTCGAATGACATATAGCAGTCACAGTAACCACATAATTTGATTTAAAGAATTCAAGACAGATCAATTAAAGACTGCAGAGAGCTGTATACTTTTGTTCTTAAAGTCTACTTTTTAGAATATTAGACTCAATCTACATACTCATGGTGGACTAATTCTTATTTAGATTAGATCTGAGGGCTCATTTTAGAGAATGCATTATTTTCCACATGTTTTAATGGTAAATGTTTCTCAGTGTTGCAATGAAAGAAAACACCTTTAGTATCTTAAGTTAAGAGATGTGTATTTTACATTTTCAGCAGTCAGTCATTTAGGTACACACACGTTTATTGCCCTGTAATGTTACGCAATTAGGCTTTGACTGATCCACAGGGGTTGGCATCATCTGAACTGGAGGTCTGACTGAAACTGGAAAGTTGAGTATTGATTTCCAATCAGAGCACAACAGGATGGAGAGAGACAGAGTGGATAGTCAAACTGACCTCCACTGTGGAAACAAATGTCAGGCCTTTCAGTTATTTGTCAAATCTAAAAGACAGGATTTTTTTCTTCAATAACCTTTATGAAATATGAACACATTCATTGAGAACATCTTTTTATTTCCATTAATATATTAGGGAGTTTGCCCGTCCCATCCATAAGACTGGGATAGTGTGACCTTATAACCATCAATCCAACAATGAAACATGGAAATCAACCAAGTGAGCAGAAATGTGTGTTGGTCTGGCTATACCTTTACATCCTTTAAAGGTGCTGTTAATGAGATTACCATTACTAATCATAGCATACTTTATTCAAAATTTTCTAATTTTGGTCACCTCTTGACATTTTTTTCAAGCCCCATCATAAACAAAATTGATATCGGTAAATACTGTCCAGATTTATATTAACATTTTTCTAATGTTTCTTGGATCTATAAAGGACTCAAATGTCTTACATCTATGAATCTTACATAAATCCTCATTTGCATTTAGAGATCTTCCTCAAGCGATCAACATGTGGAACGATCTTACTTCGTAGATAAAGCTCAGTCTGAACTGGGATAATTTTAAAACCTAATTGAGACAGTTTTTAGCAGGATTAATCGTGTTTAATGTCTTCATTTTATTATTGTGTAATTTTTTGTGTCTTCGTTGTTTTGCATTTTTTGTAAGATGACCTTGAGAGTTTTGAAATGTGCATATAAATAAAATTATTAATATGATTATTATCATTGTTTTTATTCATGTGTCGTATTACGTTATGTCATGTTTTATATATTGTTACAACAGTTAGAAATTCCATCCATTTTCTGTACTGCTCATCCAAATTCAGGGTCGCGGGGGGCAGGAGCCTATCCCAGCTATTAACAGGCGAGACAGTTAGTAAAAATAGAAAATATTAGGAAAATTAACTAAGGTGGCCCGTTCAGGGAATTAATGGGGGAATGGGAGATTATTACTAGTTAAATCGCCTCCAGTTAAGAGAAAATTTTGTTCAGCATTAGTCAGCCCATGCTGCACAAGGAATTCCAAATCAAAATGCTTGTGGTGACTATAAATTCCCAAGGAATAACTAACAGGAAGCTACAGAGAATTGCATCTGCAAGAGAAGCTGTAGGTCATCTTGTTTATCAGAAAGAGGGTGGTGGTGCTTTGCAATTAGTTTAAATGAACACTTACTCCTGTAAAATGTGTTTCCATCTGTGCACTGGGGAGGGGGTTGGAGTTTTGCTGCAGTCAAATCTGTGTGTGAGGGAGGAATGCTGTGGCGGGTCCTTACACAATCACCAAGCCATTAGATGGAGGTTAGAGCAGCTTTGTGACAAAACTCCTTTAAAGCTTCACATTGACAGACACGAGTAGCATGTTCGGTCCAAACCCTACAGTGATGCAAATAAATGCTAACACCCACTCATAAACACAGTGAGCTTAGCAAAATATCCAACTACGCCTCTACAGTGACAGAGCAGAAAATGATTGTGTTTAGGCTGCTGTGTGTGGGTAAGCAGGCAGGGCACCAGCCATGAAAGGTTTTCATTACTGTAGCTGCGTCAGTGTTTAATTGTCTCCTGAGGTGATGGGGTTAGTAAAAATGTGTGGGCTGTCTCAGAAAAGGGGATAATTTTTAATCTTTACTCAGTTTCTTTCCTCCATTAGCTTCTCGGCATAAAAAAAAACACAACATGTTTGAACAAATTTGGTCAGTTTAGTTCATTTTGCATGGAGTTAGGTTAAGAATTATATTTAGAAAACTAACAGCTTTTGTTGATTTGGCTGTTTAACAAAAAACATCTAAGCTCTGGTTTTATGAAATAAGAATGGACTTAAAGTGGACTTACGTTCTAATCAGTGATCAGGTTTTGGTAAATATGTTTTTTTTTTAATATGCAGCACTTTTTGAAATCAAGGACGAATCAGCATCATCATTAAAAAGCATTTTTAATTCTTTCCTAGGAATCCTTAATAGTTAACATCACCACAGAATGTTTTTTTTAATAATTATTATTTAATTTACGTTTGCTTTAGCCCACAAAATACAGCTAAACCATACAGAGATCAAATGATAGATCAAGATATTTCAAAGGTTTTCTCCTCTTTACAATGAAAAAGAGTCCACATTTGTATCTTGCACATTGAATTACCATCCACTCAGCTTTGTTGCATTTGGCCGAATCAGAGCAGATACTCTTTCCCTCCAGTAATCTGTTTTCCGTCACATCATGAATAAACACTTTGCTGCTGGAAGCCATGCGTGTTTATGCTTCCGTGTGGTTTACAGATGATGTGCTTTAGATCATAAGTCATCCCAGGCCTGCTTCAGATTTTTTCTTCCCATCATTTTGATATAGACTGTCTAATAAGAATGCTGCACCAGAATAGGTCTGGCTTTAAAAGATTTTTTTTTCCAAAGACTAATCTGACACTTCTATCTTTTATAGAAGGATTATAGATGTTGACACCTTGTGGTGAACCCTCTGTATTTGTATTGAATATCTCTCGGAGAGAGTGAGAGAGTGCTTTACTTTATTAGATGTAGTTAAGTCTGTTATTTTCCATTAAAAAAAAAAATCCTGCAATCATACACCACTGTTGTCCTCTGTGGATGTGCTGGACTTCTGAGTGTTGCCAAGCTCACACTTTCTTTCTTTTTCTTGATGGTCTTTTAGTGGAAATGTTTTGTTTTTGCATATAGAGCTCCTTTGACTACGCTTTGATCAACTTTGGTTGTTGTAAAGTGCTTTACAAATCAAATTTGATTGATTGATTGACTGTAACAGTTTTTCATGTTTGAGAACAACCCCCACCCCCACCCCCATTAATAAATGAAGAAACAGCAAGAAATGAACCTAATCATGTCAATCAAACACTTTTGAGGCTACTGTTCATTACATATATGAAAACAAAAACTGTTTTACTCTGACACTTAGACCAAATATCTACATTTAAAACTTATGTTAATTATTGTAACTTCTAATATTAAAAAAAGAAAAAAAAACTATTGTGTGATTTTGGTCAGAAATCCCTCCATCTGAAACTTCCTCTATCTGTTTAAAAAGTGAGCTTGTATATTTCTTTCGATCAAGCTAGTTGCTTATTTGAATGAAAATGTGATGAGATGTTTCCCCAAAGATATGGTTTATTTCTTTTTATATGTTTAACACAGTAGTTTTTCCTTCCAAACTATTACGCTGTAGGAAATATCTGATCTTTTCTTCCTGCAATCCTCCCTGTAATCTGATAGTCTGACATAGTAGCTAATGTTCTAATGGAAGCTGAGGGAAGTAATAAAGTCTGATGACTTTACCTCTCTGTGTGTGTTTGTGATCGTGCTGCAAATAAAATAGACAAAAAACAAAAACAGACAAGCTTACGTGCTTCTTATTTCAAATGTCAGGTTGAATGTCTGCTGTATCAATGGCAGACAAATGAGAAAAGGAAATTTCTGTTTCAATCTTGCTATAACCTATCTCACATCCTCCTTGTCAAACACGTTTTGCACAGCAGACAAGACGAAACAGGCCCACTCAGGATCTCATGCGCTGTGCTGTGCATACCCAAGCAGAAGCACCAAAAACAGCAACCATTATTCCATGTGCGAATGAGACCCTCTTCATTTCAAGGGGACTGGTGAAATTAATTTTGTAATGTTGAACATACTATTGTTCATTAATTCATACCGGGTTCCTGAGAGGTGAGTAAGGTCCCCATTTCCCAAAGCAGTGATTGTGTTTTAATCGGCTGGTTAGCCACATGACCTCTATTCCCACTTCACACCATCACAATCATTCATCAGCTGATGATTAGTTGTCTAAAATCTCAAGAGTATGCCTTACCTTGCTGTTGTTTAAAATTTGAGTTGATTAGCTGCATTTACAGTTAGGTGAAAAAAGTTTTAGAATAGCATTAAAATAAGAAAGAAAATCTGTTCCTTATCAGATCGTAAAATAAGGTGATTTTACCCCCAAGATGAAAAACAACACATATTACACTGTGCCATTCTCATTTACATAAAGGTCCATGTCTGGACTTCATTCCATTGTAGTGCTTTGATTGTTGATTGTATTGGTAAGATTGGGATCATTCTCCTGTTAAACAACACAGTTTCAGCTAATGGTCTTAGTTCATGGCTAATTCAATATGTGGTGGTCTTCTGATTGTTCAATGATTGTTTAAGACTGTTATTGTTGTTCAGTGACTAGAAAAACAACCAAAAATAGATAAACTGATCATGAAATCATGAAAATAATCATTTCCTGCAGCACGATTTTTGATATAGTACAACTTTTGACATATGCCTGATCTCATTTTGAAACGTTTTATATATTTGGTTTGCCTGACTTTCAATTTGTAGTACTGCACATTTATAATAACCTCAGTAGGCTACATACCCACCAGGTGTCAGTAGCCCACCTTCCCTATGACTCCTAGTTATGCACGTTGTAAAACCAGACAAAGAGTATGCATGGGTCACTAGTATTTATCTGTCAATCAACTGAATAAACAGATAATTAAAAAAAGATCATTGAATGGTTTCAACTCACAGCAGGAGAGCTATAAACACATTTCTTTACTTTCTTTTTCTTTATTTGGCTCTTTTTCTAAATTTCTCCTCAAAGCCAAATTCAAGCATTTTATAAATGTTGACTAAGAAATATCACTTAGTATGACTCAGACAAAATTCAAACAGAAAAGGATGCTTTGATCAATGCCCTACTTTTCTTGCAGCGGGAAGGCGGATGGAGATGCGCAGGAGAGGCAGGGAGGGAGGCGGTACTACGTGTCCTCCAGTCACCCTCTCAACGCTCGAGCTCAGTCAGTGGTGGTGTGCGGCGTTTGAACAGCGGCATGCCGAGGAGTTGACGACTGGGAGTGACTTTGTTCTAAATACGAGGAGGAGACCAATAATTTCAGAGGCAGGGCGTTAAAGCTTTGGATTTTCCCCTCCATTTACCTCACTTCTGGATGTTTTGTTTTATTTAATCTTGTCGGAGGATTACGTCTCCTCTGTGCTGAAATCTTCTGCCACTAACGGTCAACCATACCTGGCACAGGTCTGCATTTAATCATTTTCTTTTTTTCTTTTCTTTGTAATATAAATAACGAAGCCAGTGGACCCAAGATCACTCAGTATCTCAAGGGAGTAATTTTTGAACAAAAAAAAAATGTGATTCCCTTCCCAGGAGGCAGATTCCCGTCGTTGGCATCTGAAACAGCTGGGTCGTGGCGAGAAGATTGAGGATTAACGTTTTTCTCCTCCTCAAGAAACCACGGACGTCTTCCAGTGGCCTTTTGGCAAAATGAGCGTCGATTTAATTGAATTAACTACATGAGTGGAGTCTAAACAAACACATTTTTCAGCCAAGGATCTCTCCACATATCTTCCAAATCGTTTGGTGCCAGGAAAAACATGGAAAAGGAGGTTTTCGCTCCGTTGCTGGAGCAGTTTATGCTCACGCCTCTGGTCTGCTGGGTAAGCAAGCTAATTAAATATTCACATAGGACACCTAAGCTCCGTGATTAAACATCTATTTTCTATTTTAAGTGGCTTTTGATAACCTTAACATCGATTTGGTTTTGTCCCATTTATCTTCAGGTGAAAACAGTCGGGACGCCAACAGTGACCGATGGCTCCAAATTATCGGAATATATTGAATTGGTGGATGGGATTTACCTGAACGAGATCATGCTTGAGATGTGAGTAATTTGACACATTTAGAAAGAAACCAATTTATTCCCTGCATTGGCCTCCATAGAATCACAGGATTAGCCAAATGAGTGCATGCAAACCTTAAACCAGATCAACGTTGTCTGTGCGTAATATAACAGCTATTTATTTTTTTTACACCATTAACTAAAGTGTGGAGGAGGGTTAAAATGATTCCCACCCTGAGGCCTGCAGTGGGGTCATCCTTACATGCATAAATTACACAACTGCAACCTCTGTCCTGCTCCTGATATTGCCTGGTGAAGTGAATGTAGGCTACTCACAAAGGGACTCTGTATTGGGGGCAATGAGGGGTTGCACTGTCAGAAATCTTTGCAGACAGGCATTGTTGGGCTCCTTTTGAGCAATGCAGATTGTCTGGAAGCATCACTGGTGCATGGATGGAGCTCCATGACTTATAAGTGGTCCGTTTTTCATTACTCTGTCATCTGCAGCAGTCTTGAAGACATCCTGCTCCTGGAGGATGCACCCTGCTGTGCTGCAGATTTTATCTAGAAACAGTAGGCTAGCCTTATGCAGTGAACCACTGGTTGAAGCCAGTGGTTGCAGCACAGAGTCTAGATGTGGTTTGCACACTAGTGGTGCAGGCAGGTGCAGAAGCTATGTATTTTTCTTTTAAAAAAGAAGAAAAAAATCCAAATAAAAGGGACTTGGATACTTAACAGATTTGATGGTGAGAGATTTGGGATGATGGAAAATGAGGCATTGCATGTGAAATTTGTCCTTTTCCAGTGACTGACTAATATATAAGGCATGACATGAGACAGATTTACATTCCTTTGTCTGGCTCCAGGCGGCTTCTTCCTGCTAGCAGGACAATTTTTTCAGAATTTCCACTAATGCTACACTCTTCACTGTCAGCATTTACCCTGCATGCTTGACTAAGGGGCATTCAGTTAAGCCTGCTCCCAGTTGAAATGGATTGTTACTTCTCTGGAGGTTGAGTGTGGCACGTCTTGAGTCACCTCCCATTAATACCATATATTCAAAGTGTAGATTTGCAGATATCTATGGATGAAAATAAGCTGGTTTTCAGAACAAATATTTTTGGGGCACATTTTACTTTAGTAACAAATGTGAATGGTTTTTATCAGGACTAAGCTGCTGCTGCTGTGTGACACGAAGAGCTGATTAACCCTAGTGGCTGTATGCTGTCACTCGATGGTGTTGTTTTCTTCCAGCCTTCTACCAGTGTCCTCGACCCCCTGCTGCTAAGTTGTCTATCCTCAAGTTTAAACACCCCCTTCCATCACACTTTCCCATGCTTGTTTTCTTTCTCCTCCTCCAAGTGGCTACACAGTAGTTTCATACCAAAAACATGTTTTGGGAAGCTGTTTTGGGTTAATCTAGACAAGGGCATCTTTTCTTATCCACACATAGTCTTTTTAAAACACTTCACAAGTCAGTGGTATTTTCAGTGCCTTTTTTTCCCTTTTGGGACACAAGATAGTGGGAAAGCAGCTGGAAGGATATGGGGAAGGATTAAATGAGGAAACAAGGCAGAAAAGATTTGCCAAAAACTAAAGGATCAAAACCCTTGACATCACGAGGAAAATTTTCAAGAATGGTTTTCAAAGCCCTGTGGCAGCTCCTTTGCGTTACATTTTTAAGACTAAAATGTGTGATCTGGCATTCGATAAGAATTCTGCATGCAAATAAATGGAAAGAGGTTGATGATACAAATTTCTCTGGCTGGTTTAGTACTGCTGGAGAGTGCAGTCTGAACAGTAACTGGCTTAGTAATAGCCTGACAGGATGTTGGGGATTGCCAGTCACAGACATCACTGTGTGTTTGTGTTTGTGTTTGTGCTTTTCTGCAGGGCTTCTGTGTCTGCATGGGAGTATATGCATTTGTGGCTGTTTTTTTTCTCTCCGTAAATGTGCATTTGGTTTTGGACAGAGGCAGCTGTTGGTAGATGTCTTGCCCAGCCGCCCTCCCACACAAAAGGGCTACAGTATCAGTCAGATTTTGTGTTGGCAAAACGGCTCCTTGTCTGCTTCCCTCACTTTACGAGCTGTGTCTCTACTCCTGCAGGCTCACTTAACAGAAATTTCATAAGCGTATGCATCTAAACTTTGCAGCTGCTGCAGAGACTTCTGGGTGGCGTCATTAATGGAAAATGCTTCTTTACTCCTCGTCTAAAGTTTGTAACACATTAAATAGAAACCAAGTGGAGGGAGGGACATTGGAGCTTAGCAACGCTTCCTTCCCCTCAATCATTAAAAGAAGTGTAGAAGCTGCAGGTGAGTTTTCCTATATGTAGGAAGAACTGTAGGTGATGATTAACAGTTATTGTTTTCGTTTAGTTGCTGGGCTTCTGAACACACACCCTTTTCACACATTTTCACTTCTCTTTCTACTATTTGCTCTTATAGCTTGAACTGTTGTAATAAATGTTTGTTTTGTACTTGTGATTGATACATGGAGACAGCTACTTTTTAGCAGTCTGGCCATTAACTCCTGTTTCAGACTAAAAGAACTGAAGTACTGAAACTACTGCATTTGAAAGTTGAAAGAAAATGTGCTTGAAGCATGAAAAAAAAAATAATATGCATTATAGTGGCGGAAAAATAAAAGGCTGTTACATGTCCAGTTATTTTCCTATATTCATATAACAGATATTTTCTCTCACAGCAATAGAAATATACAATATATTAGCTGATGTTGGAGTATAAACTTGGTGTTGAACATCTCCATATCATTAGCTGTCATCATTGGACAATAGAGGGGGAGCATGGACAGAGAGGAGAGACCCGGGGATTATCTTAACGGTTTGCTGACAGACACCCAGATGGCACCGTGTCCCCTCCCCCTGCTGTCGTGTGACTGATATTATCTAGCCAATTACCTTGCCTCCATAGCGTTGTCAGACCAATTAGCTTTCCAGCTCAGCAAGAAGGCGCCTGTTAAATTTTTGTCACAGTAACAACTGTCCAGTTGAAGTCTCTGTTTTTTTGCCAATTTTGTAGACACGTGCTGGTTCAATGGCCTGTTTGGTCAACCGTTGAGTCCCTCCTTGCCAGGCTGTTGGAAAGAAGAAATGTGAAAAAAGTTGAAGGGATAAACAGTTGATGCAGTTAAATATTTGTGTTCCAGCTTGGAACAATAGAGATTTAAAAAATAAAAATAAAAATTTTGCATCCTTATGATTGTGTAACTCTATTTTAATCCAAAAGATAGATGAAAAACCAGTTGGTGTCCTAATTTGGCTGAAAAAGTGTGACGCTTTGGAAAATGCTTGGATTGTTAAAGGAATGTGGTTGCATGTGTTCTCCCGTTTAATGTTTCTGTGGACCTGAATTTTTAGACAGATCTACACTTGTCTCTAAATCTACCCAAATCTGTTTGCACACATGCGGATGAGTGTATGAATACAAAGACCATAGCCATCACCTGTCAAATAACCATTCAGTAACACATAGATAAAGTAAATATCAGGGAGTCCAATATAGATCTGTGGATACAG
>JAPMNP010595872.1:0-15960 GCA_029874935.1 Atherina boyeri | reverse complement strand
GAGAGAGAGAGAGAGAGAGAGAGAGAGAGAGAGAGAGCAAGACAGAAAGAAGCAGCAGGAGGTGGGCTAGAGAACTTCTTGTTCCAGTCGGGCAGCAGGGGCACTCCAAGTCAATACACCACTGGCTATCCTATGCAAAGCCACAAACGAATCAGCTCCTAGCAACGCTGTCTGAAGAATCCATAATTTTTCATCTGTTCTTTGAAAGCAATTTGGCGCAGCAAAAGAGAAAAGAAGAAAAAAGAAGAAAAACTACTACCTACACGGAGAAACAAGCTGCACACACTGAAGTCAGACAAGTGCAATAAGCAAAGTACTGAAGAAAAGAAAGAAAAAAGAAAAGATAAAGTACAAAGAATAGGAGCAAAAACAAGAGTCAAGCTGCAGCCAGCCGGAGCCACTGGAATGGACCCAGGTGTCAGTTGGATTAATCCCCAAGTACCCGCACTGCTGTCTGAGGAGGAGGGCTGAGGATCTGCTGCAACGACAACCAACTCCTGAATGAGGATGAATGGAGATGTTCTTTAGCTAAGTCTTAAAACAATTATTCTGTGTGAGCTGGGAAAACACTAGCCAACAGCTGGAGGACCAGGAGGTGGAGGAGACAAGTGAGGGGGTCCAGAGCACGGCGAGTGCCTCTGGCCCAGAGGAGAGGAGTGGGCAGCACACTGAGGAGGAACAGGAGCTGCAGGAGGGACACCACGGAGGGGGAGAGGTGGCGGGCGCCAGGCGTCGCATGGCCGTGCAGAGGCTGGTGGCGGCAGCGGTGGTGGTAGCCCTGCTGTCCCTGGTCCTAAACAATGTTGCAGCCTTCACCCCAAGCTGGGTCCTTCAGGCCCTGGAAGATGGACGTAAACGGAGCGTGGGGCTGTGGCGAATGTGCCCCAGTGCAGGGGAAAAGGGCCGTGATGACCTCCAGGGTGGGAGTAAGGTGCAAGTGACACAAAGGCAGTGTGAAAGCCTTGGATGGGGCTCTGACTTTGCAGGTTACCAAGAATCCCGCAGCACTGTTAAATGTAAGTTTTTACTTTACTTCAAATTTTAAACTTGATGTAACAGTTTTACTTAGGCCTAACTGGACAAAAAAAAACTTCTTAGAAGGCACATGTGCTCAATCTTTTTCTGAATTTGTTGACTGGTTCACTTTAAATGCAGCAAGGAAGCCAAGGCGATGCTAAGGCGTCTCTGTGCCTCATGCTATATGGTTGTTGTTTCCATATGAAAACATTCTGCAGAAGAATTTCACTAACAGGGGCAGCACCAGGGCAACTTGATAAATGCCCAAAAATGTAACCTATGTTCTTGTCTTGAGGTTTATCTGATGTACTAAAAACAGAAGGCCATGGATACAAGCCAAAAATTTACAGAATGTCTATTATGTAAAAGTCCAGGGCTTTTGTTGGCTTTCACTTTTCACAGTGACTTCAATTATCTAAATAAACATTAACAGTGCTGTGATGAATTTATGCACTATTCTAAATTAAGCCCCATTGAGAAATTGCCATTCAAGATGGTAAAACACTGGACTTCCACTGGCAAGCTTTATCGGAAACAATGCCCTGCTGTTTACAAATGTTAAACAAAGTGCTACCTTGCCATTCACTGATTTGGAGAAACCTCATCACTACCACCATGCTACTTGTGAACTTGATGTTTTATGTTAGAAAATTTCAAAATATCACATGTCTGATTAAGGATTTATCTTGTCTGTGGTGTGTACAGAATCAACACACTCAAAACACAGAGCCACAGATATGACACAACTTTTCTTCTGGTTCCCTAAAGTGCAGTTTAACATGATGAGAGCCTGCAACCTGATGGCGACAGTGGCCCTGACTGTGGGTCAGCTGATCTTCCTTCTAGGCCTTATGGAGCTGCCCTTCATCACACAGGAATCTCAATGGTGGGAGGAGGCCATTGCTGCACTCTTCCAGCTCGCCAGTAAGTATCAGCATGAAGCACATTTCGAATGTTTTGCATTTGAGTGTGACTATCCAGCACATAGTTGGCACATTATAATTTGAGACAAATAGAAAGAAAGCATGTTTGCTGTCAGAGGGTTATAAAACAGGGCTACAGTCACATGGGATTTAGAGTAGCAGCGTGCAAAAGATCAGCCTCAAATAGTGCATAAAGTTGCTGTGAATACAGTTAGATGCCACAGTCCCCCACTAAAGGCAACACTTCAGCACTGTTGCTTAGTGTTAAGCTAGTAAAAACTCAAACCTTTCAGAAAAAAAAAAGTCTGATATACATTCTGTTGATTGGAAGGACACATCCTTGTCAAATGCTGGAAATGTGGTGAAAATGAATAAATAATATAAAAGTACACTGCACAATAGTTTACATAAAAATGGCTTTGATCCACTGTATGCCTATCCACAACCATTTTTTTCAAATAAACTAAATCAAGTTTTAAAATTCAATTAAAACCAACAAAACGGAGGGTTGAGACAAGAACCATTAAGAGGCTATATGTCAGAAATTGCAATCTTTGGATTCATCACAATTAGACATAAGGTAACTCAGTCCTTAAAACTAAACTCCTTTTTAACCACTAGCAACCATCCATCCCTCCCTCCCTCCTTCCAACCCGCGTGTGACATTGAATTGGTTGGCATTGCCTGTCCCAGCGCCCCTGATGAGGAAGTGTGTTGTGTTGTGCACAGTGGTCGCTCAGCTACATGGTATTGGAGCAGCATGAAGGGGGTCTGCTCTGGGTCTAAATTTAGTCCTAGTCCAGAGTCCATGGGCCAGAGCTGCAGTGAACCAGAGAGCGACTGTTGGGCGCCAGGATATCCCTGCTCAGGACGAGGAAATGTCTGTGACTACCTGTTATGCAAACCCCTGAGCTGAAGAAGGAAAAAGAGGGGAGGGGGAATGAACGGGAAAGACAGTTTTCAACAGGGACTGTGTGTTTGTGTGCGTACTTGCACAAGGGATTATGTGTATATGAGATTTTGTATGTTGTGATTGTGAGTTTATAGTGTGTTTTGGTAGAGAAATGTCCTGCTGTACACATGACAACAGGGTGGGAATTGCCTTGGTCTAGATAAGCCAGCCAAGCTTTTATGTCTGTGTTTACAGAATATCCAAGAGTAACAGCAAATACAGGATCCTTTTTATCATTAGTGTATTCAGCTCAAATTTCTGTAAGGGAGATGCCTTTGATCCAAACCCTTTGGTGGGAGGATTAAGATCCTACCAACCCAGCTTCAGTTACAAAGAACAAAAGAATGATTAATAGACAGTGACAAATAAATAAAAAAGATACCTTTGTCTAAAAAGAAATAAATAGCACACACCTATTTCCCTTGAATCTAAATATAGTTAGGCTTTCTGGAAAAATGTCATCTTCCAGTTTACTCCTGTCACCATATATGGTCAATACCACTGATGAGTAACAAGATGACATGTATTTCAGCAAACGGGATGTTCCCAACCAAAAATAGATTATTAGCATTGAGTAAATTCAGAGGGATGCAAGTTAGGTCATATATGCAAGGTTTGAGCTAAACCGAGTAAAACTATTTCTCTGATGACTTTTATCCAGCAAATCATCTTTTAAACATCTTTGTCAGTTTTAATAACACATAGAAACTAAATAAGTGTAATGAAACAAATCAATATCTTGGCTCTAATGAAGTTATTCAAGAATTTGAAGTCTCTAAGTGACCACATCTTCTTCTGATGTTGAATCAGTGTTCCTCATTAAGTTTCTTCTACACTTTATAAAAAGATTTTAAGTTTACAATACTTAGTACTGTGTTTTCAGAGGTCAAGAACACACTTTGATGCTTCACATGCTGACCAACACCGACCAGATGTCCAAATTGATGAAACACAATTTAATGCAAAAGAAAGCCAGATCATTTTGTGTCTCATAGGGACAGTTGCACTTTGAGCTGATTTTGAATGACACAATAATGCACATAGTGTTAACATACAGTTTGCTACCTTATTTATTATCTTGTATAAAAAGTATACAAAAGCACTTAGAGTAAGATCAGAGCTCTCCCTTTGAATATTCAACTGATTAAAGTTGCATGGTCAGAGTAATACACAAGGAATTAGGGTTCATCTTTTGGGTATCAATGATATTATGTATGTGGCGAATTTATTTTGAAAAAACAGACTGGCACTGTCATCAGATGTATTGGTGATTAAAATAGCAGTTCTATACAGACCTGAGTCCTGCAAATGAAGGCTGAAAAATATAGAAAAATGTATTTTATTGTTTAAATTCCCCATTCAAGTAAAGTGGTTTAATCTTTCGAGTAAAGATAACTACATAAGCTACTTCCTTTAAACAATCCATTCCCTGTTCCTACTTCAGCCCTCCCCCAGCGAGTCAATGGGCTACAGCCCTGAATGAATGGAGATATTTTTACCCATCGCTCACTTTCTCTGGAATGTTTTCATTTTTCAACGTGCCAAAATACTCTTGAATTGTGCGTCCAGTGTGAGAGTGCTGAATAACTGAATTAAGCTCCACAGAGTGACATCTAAGCAGTATTAAGTCGTCAAGGCTCAAGGTAAAGAACTAGCTTTTTATCCATGAAGGCAACTGTTTTCTAAATAGACACAAACGTCTGCACTGCAGTTAATTTCCTTCTGAAATGCAGAGTACTTTATATTTTGATTTGGAGCAAATGGAGGGGGCACTCAGATTATACAGAGCTACTATAATAATGAAAAAATGTCTCTATTTTTACTGAGGTCCCTGACTTAATTTCCGAATGATAAGCAAGTGATGAATATGAGCAATTATATGCTATTTCATTATACCAAGGCACAAATAAGTAGAAATAACTTTTGAGGAGACAAATACGTTTACAAGATGCAGTTGTAACACAGGAGTTTTTGAGATGTCTATGTCAAATGTCCAGCAAATGTATTAACCTCTCTGCTTAGGGTGTGGCAGGGAGGGAAGGAAGGAAGGATGGAAAGAGGAAGAAGGGAAGGAAGTCTAAGAGATAAGTCCATGCCAAAAAAGAGGTTCACACAGCCTGAACTGGCTGGAACATGGACAGGAGATTATTCATTATCTTGGATAAGGAGCCAGACAGGTTAAACATGAGCAGATTGAGCAAACAGTTGCATTCTTATGTGTACACACAGTGGTGGACACGCAATGATATACAGACACAATTACCCATATCCTCACTTAAAACAATGACAGCCATCTTACTGTAGAATCGCACAAAGAAATATAAATGAATTTCCCCCGACTGGTGCCGCTGACTGCTTCAGGAAATGTACCAATTCATATCCCTAAAGCACTAACATCCCTATTTCCAGTCATTATTTTTGGTTCTTTGTATTTATGCCACTGTTGATGGGGCAAGTTTTCAGGGATAGATTATTCAAGGCATTTACACCTGAGTGCAGTAAAAGAGTCAAATGAAGAATATTTAAATAGCATTTCTTTATAGCTATCTTATATAATATAATAATGCCAAGGACAAAAAGTGTATGCTATGGATAAAGTGAATAAAACAAAGTGAGGATCAAAGTAACAGCATGAAGATGAAGAGTGTGGCTTTGTAGCATTGCATGACAACATGAGTTCCTCGTTGCGTGAGTTACACTTCGGTGAATCAAAGAAATCAGGAGATAAAAAATAACAAAGGGTTTTCCAAGCTTATATTCTCTGTTGTGATATCTTTATGCTTTTGAGGACTTTAATCTGAGATCTAAGAAGTTCTTCCGAAGAGGAAACAGATTTCCTCATTCAAAGGCCCCACACAGAGCTCCAGCTCAGCAGTGAATTACAGGATGATGGGGATGCATATGTACATGAAGCATGTAGGGTTTTTAAAAAGCCTTTAAAACATACCTAAAACATACCTCAGATTGTTTTGATTGGAACATAAAAAGGAACAAAAACTTGACAAAAGAAATTAGAAAGAAAGAAAAGAGAGAATCTTTTATTTCTTCCTTTTGATTTTTTTACTTTGCTGGTACTGAATGTGGATCTGTGATGTTATTTTTACTTCATTAATTATATGTAAAAAAAAAAAAAAACACAAACTACTAAGGTATTACATTGCCTGGCCAAGCAACAAAAGGTGCAACCTGGATTCAACTGTTAGGTAACTAATAGGTTGGAGCCTCCTATTGAATTGCATAGGCCATTATCTTCCAGCTGGCAACTAGTTATATAACCCCAACTGATGCAATGAGTAGCTTCTTATTTATTAAACAACTACGTTGAAAGACACATCCCATGATCGTGGAAAATATATTATTTTGTTTAAGAAGGGTCAAATCATTGGCATGTATCAAGCAGAAAAAACATCATAGGAGATGGAGAAACTACTAAAACTGGGTTAAGAACTGTCCAACGCATTATTAAAAACTGGAAGGATAGTGGAGAACCAAAGTCTTCAAGGAAAAAGTAGAACTCAGGCTATGTTTAATAGCAAAAGCATAAGCATTTCCAAACGAACAATGCAAAGGCAACTCAAGGGATTAGGAGTGAACAGCTGTGCCGCCATAAGAAAAAGCACTTATCAGTGAGGATGACTAGAGGAAAATGCTTGAATTTACAAGGGAGCATAAAAATTGGAGTCTGGAGCAATGAAAGAAGGTCATGTGGTCTAATGAGTCCAGATTGACCCTGTTCCAGAGTGATGGGAGCATCAGGGTAAGAAGAGAGGCAGATGACGTGACTGTACAAAAGTGTGGGGGAAGTCTATGATCTGGAGTTGCAGCAGTTGGTCAGGTCTAGGTTCAGCAACAATATGTGTCCAAAGAATGATTATCAGACTATCTGTATATACCGAATTGGCAGGTTATTCCATCAATGGATTTTTTCTTCCCTGATGGCACAGGCTTATTCCAAGATGATAATACCAGGATTTATGGGGCTCAGATTGTAAAAGAGTAGTTCAGGGAGCATGAGACATTATTTTGACACATGGATTGGCCACTACAGACTCCAGACCTGAACCCCATAGAGAATCTTTGAGATGTGCTGGAGAAGGCTTTGTGCAGTGGTCGGACTCTCCCATCATCATTACAAGATCTTGGTGAAAAATTAATGCAACACTGGATGGAAATAAATCTTGTAACTTTTCAGAAGCTAATCAAAACAATGCCACAGCAAATGCGGCTGTTATCAAAGCTAAGGGCGGTCTAACAAAATATTAGAGTGTGTGAGGCTGTGTAAAATAAAATACAATGAAAATGAAATGAATAAAACACTCATTTTTCTGAGCATCTCAAAATCACCGTTCCACCTTTATTCAAGGGTTAGGGTATTGGAGAATTAATCAAATTTTAACTGACATCTTTTTTTCTCTCTTTGTGCTCCCGTGTAGGTTTTGTGCTTGTGATCGGACTTGTGACGTTTTACAGGATCGGGCCCTACACACACCTGTCCTATTCCTGCTACGTGGACATAGTGGCTTGCCTTCTGGCCACAATGGCTGCAGCTATGCTCATCTGGAACATTTTACACCGAAGGGATGACTGCCTTGCACCCCAGGTTATATTCATCAGTCGCTCACTTGCGTCCCCTTTTCACCCACGCCTAGACAATGACTATGTGGAGTCGCCTTGTTGAGCCATGAGGCCTCACAAGCAGACCCAATAAGGAGTAATTGCTGAAAGTGACAAGACTGCGTTCTTAGCAACATGCCTGCAATGGGATCTTCAGGAGAAGGCATTTCTGTGGCCCCACAACAGCTGGACAAATGTGTGTCAACCACTGCACACCGTTTCTCCTACTCTTGCCCCTATAAATGTATCAGAATTATTTTGCTGCGAAAAGCACAAGAATCAAATATTTAACTAAAATTTTCATATAAATCAGCCCTAAAGTTCCAATAATATCCACATACAGTATGATAATTTATGTATTCACTCTTGGGGGAACTAACTGGGAGCTGGTATGGAATTTGGATGAGAACTTTCATTCATAAACCAACTTTATAAGAAGATCAAGCTGGAACTTGACCTATTTTGTTACACCTGCACTTAATGGTCCCCTGCATAGTTATGAATTGGAGCTGATGAAATTAAAATACTAGATTACCTCATACTTGTCTCCGTCATTTAAAGCTTATTAAGATTTAAGTCCATATTAGTATTGATGACATATGTTGAAAGTGAGTTGGTGAACTAACAAGGCTAAAGCAGAAGAACTGGTTAAGTTAAAAAAAACTTTAATTGTGCTTATCCAAATCAGTAACAACATCTAACTTGATGCACTGATACACTAATACAATAAATAAAAACAGTTGATGATTAGTGCACATGAATTAATTGAATTTTTACATGATAACTCTGTTGGACTGCCACTGACTCTTTTGCAGATGTATTGCAATTAGAAATGACATGAACATTGCTTACACTGCTTCAATTAATTTTTCATCTTTCCATATGGAATTCTGCTTGCTTGTGGTACACACCTTATACTTAAATTAATATAAACAAATAGAATAGTGTTATAATTATAAGTGGTATATTTGGACCATATCATAGTTCTGCAAAGAACTCTAAGTTATATGTGGGTCTCCACAATATCAAACAAAGGGGCAAATGGAAATAATGATATCATCATGTAAATTCAATAAATGTATTGCTTAATATTCAAACACAGTGGTTGTTGTTGTTACTGCTGTTTGGTGTCAATCAACAGACCTGACAAATGGACAACAGAAAACACGTTATAAAAGGAGAAGTATGAAGTGTCCAGGATTTTTGAGACCAAATTTTTTATATTCAACATCCCCCGTTTGTTTCCTGGTTATGTGTAGAGCACTTAACCACTTAAAACAGCATTCTTTTCAGTCTTGTGATTCAGGTGTCATCAAGCGTCCATAATACAGCGCACAATATAAACCTCTAAAAAAGGAAAGCTGTAGCTGGGAAATCTTACATGAACCCAAATTCAGTGGTATTCAAAAAGCATGCCTTATCCACAAGTATTTTACTATGAACACTAACATGACTAGAAAATTAACTCTTCCCTAAAAAGAATGTTATTGAAGCTGAAACATTGTTTACAATTTTGCAAGCAATATTAGTGGTTTTCTTTCGATTTATGCAGTTTCAGAATGATGACAAATAAGCCAAAATTTAAAGTCACTGTGTGGCGCCACAAAGTGATTAAAAATTCAAACTTTACAATTAGTATGATTCCTCGAGGCATGCCCCAACAACTGGAAGCCATTTACTCCTCCAAACAAAGCAGCCGTATTGCAGATTAAAATACCTGATGCTCACAAAGCAGAAGCAAGCTGTGTTTCCTCTGTTTGATGGGTGATTAAGACATTGAAGGTAACAGGGATGTCGGAGGTGAAGTTAAGATCAATAAAACTAATGAAACTCCTTGTAAGATTGTCAGGAAGTTGAAATAACACTCAAAAGACAGGCAAGTAGATTTAGTAGACTATTCTATTGTGCAGGAACAACTGTGACCGTCATAGAAACCAGAGCTGTGTTTCTGTATAAAAGGGGCTTTTTTAAATACTGTATTGAATGAAGGTAGAGTACTGAAAAAGAAGAAAGAAAGCTATATTTCATGAAAAGAATAGTTTTAAATTGTTAAGCACTGTGAAGAATAGAGAATCACTCTAAACTTGTGTTGCAGCCAGGAACACAGTGAGTATTTCTTTATACTCTTAAGGGTCTACGATCACACCAGTTCGATCAGATCACTTGAGCTTTTCAAAGCATCAGACCAAAAAGAATTGGGTCATTTGGAGCACTGATGTCAAGTTCATTTAAAGGTGATGAATTGAAACTATCCCAAAAAATTAGATAGTTTGAATTTGATTGGACAAAAATATTATTGTATCTGAGAGTAAAAGTGGGATGGGAAGGGCAGGCTTTGAATTTCTTTGATATATTTGTCATTTTTCATAATTTTGTCACAGAAAAAAAGTGGTCGAATCAGATGATACTTGACTAAGAATTTGTTTGTGTTAATACAATAGGTTTGTCGGTGAAAAAAGACGATGATCAGAGATCAGCAAATTATTATGTGGTCTATAAAGGCTAGATCAAAAACTACATAACAGTCAAATTAGGCTCAAGCCCCTAAGGGGATGAATTTAATCAAATTCCTATATACATATATTCAAAGCAAACATCCCACCATCTGTCAAAACACAGAGTTAAAAGAAGACAACTTCTACAATAACCATTCCTTAACACACCACAAAATCAACAAACATCAAGAGGCACAACCTGAAGAATTCACCACGGCACCCACACTCCCTTGACCTAAACATTCTCTGATTCCTGTGGATAGCCTCCTCAAAAGAGAAATCACACAAGCAGAAGCTTTGCGCAGAAAGAACAGAGGCTAAGATAGTGTTGTATTGTAAATGTAGAGTTCATATCATCGCTTCAGTCATTTGGTGATTTTGAGAATGTAAAGGATAAAAGTGAAAGAAAAGCAAATCTGCTTCAAATAATCAAAGAAATTGTGCTATTTTTAACATCATACATCTTGGAAATAAGGTCTAATTTTCTAAGGATGAGATAAAAGTAAATAGCAACAATGTTGATATAAATATGATGACAAAATTTAAACCTACCATGTCAGATGTTACACAGACAGTTTCACTACATCCACTGTGATTTATACCTACATTATGTATAAAAAAATGCTCATGTTTACTTTTGGGAAGGATGCTATCAGTTTCCTTGAAGAATGAAGAACTCACAGTCTAACAGTCTTAGATGACACTTTCATAAGTGGTTTAGATACAAGAGAAAACTCATTTAAAATGTATTTAGTTCCTTTTAACCTTTTCTAGGCTCTACAAATGGTTAAACAATACGTTTCTCCTTAACAAAGTTACCAAACACTCATACAGTGATTATTATTGTATAAAGTCCAACAGCAAGGATCTTATTTGGGGGTTGAGTGATCATCAAAGACACCAACCTTTACAATGAAGGAAGACTGCTCTGGCCACACCTGTACAGTACTGTGTAATTTTATTTTTCATTATCATCTTAACTTGACTCAACCTTGAGTGATTAAATTAAGTGAATTCCCCACTAACAAGAACAAAATGGCCACTATATACTAAACTAATAAAGACTCTCAATACAACCAGTTCACATAATCACAGGGAGCATGATGTTGTAGTTCAAATATACTTGTAGCTTTCCCATACATCTGTGATTTAGTTAACTAACGTTTGATCATTAAATATGTAAGATGCGTAAATTGTATCTTGTCTCTTGTTTGTAACAATAGACAAACCTCAAATACCAACATTAGACAAGCCTGAGTACTGACTCAAAACCTAAACTCAGACTTGATATGAGAACAAGTACCTGAAGATACAGGTTACTGTTGCAGGAAATGCAGACTCCTGTGGGTGGAGATATGCGGGAATCGAACACAATACCAATCTTAAAACAAGGGAAAAAGAAAATAGAAGTAGCTATAAAAATAACCCTCAGTGAGGAACTTAGTAAAGCTGTCACCAGGCCTATTAAAACCTTTGGAATATCCGGCCAGTGGATTATGCTGTTCTCCCATCTGTTTGTTTCTATGCCATTTGCGTAATGTTTGTACGTGTGAAAATAACAGTACTGCAGGATTCAGACCGTGTGCCCTGAATCACGTATTCTCCTGAAGATAATATCAGATCACTGCTGAAATCCTATAACATTTTTTCTAAGACACACACACCCACTCACACACCAGACCCACCCAGGAATGACTTAACTCATCATTCTGTGGACATGATTTAATGTTTGTAAGAAAAAGGCACTGCTTTTGGATCAAACTGGCAGGGGGGAGCATCCGGTGTGTCTATGTGTGTGCCTCTGAATATGTTTAGAAAAGTACATCCCCTCAGAACACACCCGCACACTAACAAAAGCAGTCACATATATACACATTGAAGAGTTCCTTCCCTCAACACAGATATGCACAAAGTCCTTAATCATGTCCTGTGTTTTAAAATCTATTTCAATTACCGTAATAAACAAAAGTTTGGCTTTGGTTGCCCTAATCTGACCATAACATGGTACGATGTGTTTTTCACAGATTCACCGTGTCTCGGTTTGAATTTTCTTATTGCCGAGAGATAACATAAAACAGGCTGTGTTGCTATTGTTAAGTAAATTTGATAAGAAAATTATGTTGCAGAAAAATATGATTTCTACACAAGTTTTTAAAAAATTGGTTAGTTTTCAGAAAAATCAAGGCCGTGGTAACAATGCCACCCCATGTGAGCTGCCTAATCTTTGAATGAAAGCTCCTGTAGAAAATACTAATAGAGATGTGGTGGCAATAATCAAACAGTAGAGTGAGTCCCTTTGTGAGTGAACACATATGCATGACTCCTTTCTTTAGTATCACTTAAAGAACATATTGAAGATTAAAGATCTGATGTCCCAGCTGGATTTTTTAAAAAAAAAAATTGTCTTTACATTTATATTTAGTAGACTTGACTACTGTAACACTGTCATAAGAGGTCTCCCTCAAAAATCCATCAGACAACTGCAGTTAGTCCAGAATGCTACTGCTTGAGTCCTCACTAAGACCAGGAAAGTGGATCATGTATTTCCAGGCCTCAGATCTTTACACTGGCTTCCTGTCTATCAAATAATTTACTTGTCAAAAAATGTCAATTTCCAGTCCTTGAGGGCTGCTGTCCTGCAGGTTTTAGGTGTTTCCCTGCTCCAACATACCTGATTCAAATCAGATGGATCCAACAGCTTATCAAGTTCTGGACAGTGACCCATTACTTTCAATCAGGTGATGTCTTGTACAAGAAATGTGCTTTATAAATAAACCTGCCTTGCCTTCTTCACAAACATGACTAAGTCCACATGTACATAAATGATTTTGCCATCTTGATACCCTACCTCTTGATGAGCTTGATCGACTTAAAGGCTTCATCCATGTCACCAATGGTCAGGAAGAAGCTGAAGTTGAGCATAGCATCACGAGTGGACTTCTCACAGTTCTCCAGGCCCACAAAGTCTCTAAGAGCTCGCCTGGACACCATATGGGGAAATTTGGAAGGTGCCCCTTTTGTCGATGTGGCCTCTGCTGAACCTGGATCCATCTCACCTGGCTGTAGAATGGAATACCAGGGAGCAAGATAGGCTTTTATAAGTACAAACAATATGATGTAGTGCTAAATATATTGAAGCAAAGTGGGATCACAACAACAAAACAAATATAAAATGGAGAATCCTGGAGCAACAACGGGAAATGGGTGGGTCAAACACATGTAACAAAAGAGCATCATTTCACAAATCTATACATCAAGACAAGTGCATTAAGAAGTGGACACTGAGAGTCAGCTTTATATACCTGTATGTAATGGGTGCACTTGTGCTGATATCTTTGGGAGTCACCATTTTGATTTTGATTAAAAGCAGCACAAGGAAGACACAATCACAGCTGCTGGAAGTTGGGAGACAACAACACTGAGGCCTTCTGAACAAACTGCCAGTGAAAGATACTTACTTCAGGTTGAAAGACATCACCTTTCCGATATAATAGCTAGGATATATTAGATCAAACACAACATTTCATGTAAGACTAATGATGGGTGTTAACAAAACACAACAAATGTGTTTTTTTTGTTTTTTTATTTAAAAAGGTAAAATAAATCATATAATCAACCTGTAACTTTTCAAAGAGAAACATCACAGCTTCAATATATAAAGAATCTCCTTCAGTCCCCTGAAACGACAATGCACAAAAAAGCAGAGTGTTCCCTTTCCTCACCTTGCAGCTAAAATAGTAGTAGGGCACATCCAGAGCAAGGAGGGCTTGCAGGCCTATAGGTTTGGGGTAGCAGTCTTGCAGAAGGAGTCCATGCTCTTGTGTACAGAATAGTGTGACCACTGACACATCCACCTAGGAGTAAGGAAGGCATCACACAGTTACCATTTCTTTGAAATGAAATTCTTCTTTCAAAATGATGTAGATAAAAAATATAATGAATGCCAGTAAATCCTCAAATAAACAATAAACAGTACAAGTAAAAAGTTTGGATACCTACTCATTAACTTTGAATGAATGTGTTTAAACTTTTAATCAGTAAAAAGTTTATCTGTTAAAAAAAAGAAGACAAAACTGAAAACTTAAAACCAAGTTTATTCAAGCACATTTGGAAGTATATCTGTATATACTTCCAAATGTGCTTGAATAAACCTGGTTTTAAGTTTTCAGTTTTGTCTTCTTTTTTTTAACAGACAGCAGAACAACCAGCAAAAGAACTGTGTGTGACTTTCTAATTAATAACAGTAGCATTTACCATATCTGCATAACTATTCGATGACGATTCAGAGCTCACTGGTACTGTCTCACAAACAAAAAGGCGGGGTTCACTCTCGTCCCAGAAGTGAGACACTGGACAGCGACCGCTGAGCTCTGTGCCCTGAAATTGATGCCTAAGAAACAGAGGATATGTATATGCGACTGTGTGAGATGTAAAGAAAAAAAAAACTTGACATGAGATATTGAGGACAGTCAAAATCCACTTCAGTTACTTTTCACTTTCTTCTGGCTGTGAGATACCACTGGACGGTCTGCCGGTGAAGAAGTCAAAGTGTGTCACAGTGTCCATCTCAACGTCATAAAAGTATACTTTATGATCAGGTCGCCCATTTACCTTATAAGAAAGAGTTCAGATTTAGTTCAGCTGAGATGAACGGAACAAAATCACCATGTATTTAAATCAAGATTCTAAATAGGAAATTGTGACTTTATGTTGTCAATTCACCTGAGAAATGAGCATGCTGACTTGGCTGCCATTGGCATTACACTTGACAGACCTCAGAGCTCCCAGATTGGCAATCTGGTCAGCCAAGTTTTTAGCACTGCAGTGAGCTTTGGCATCTCTAAAAAAAAGAAAGAAAAAAATGCAGAAAATGTATACAATGAATATTAAGAAAAAAAACATGTAGCTAACATCCTCTTTAGATCTTTGTTTGAACGAGGAAAAAAGGATCCACATAAACTTTGTACCTTCTAGAGAGGTCGAACACTCTGATGTGTGCTGTGTCTGTACCTACCACCAGGTAAGACTGACACACAGTGAGTAGCACAGGGTTGCCCTCTGTCTTTGAGAAAGTTAAAAGTTGCTTTACTGTTCCCTGGAGGAAAGAGATAGGAAACAGCATTTAAGCAAGGAAATAAAGTGTATAAATGCATGTATATTTTCCTCTTGAAATCATTAATCATGGGATAGTGGGTTCAAAGTTGAGCAAACAGACCTGTGGTGTACGAATCTGTACCCTGTTCGGTTCCACAGTGTAGAGATTCTCACCGTGTACTGCTACTTCATGGGAATCACAAGGAAACGATCCTAGGAAATCAGGATGGAAGTTAGGGAAGCCAACTGATGTGAATTTGAAAGAAAAAGAGGAAAATTGCATCGGACATCTGCAGCATGCTTTGATGTGTACTGTACCTGTATTGCGTAAAACTGTCCCAGAAAGCTCATATACGGTGACTACTTTGCCATTCCAGACTGTCACTGAGTCCTGTGATTATGATAAGAAAAAAAAAAGTTGTGTTAACAGAAATGCTTGTCTACTTGAGCAAAATATTCTGGAGGCCTTCATCTCTTCGCATACCTTGTTAACACAGACTCCTTTGATGTGCATGTCAGACTGCAGAGCAAGGTGCACACCTGTGGTGAAGTGAGTGATGCTGAGTTGTGTTGGGGTAAGCTGCACTGCTGCCACCTGCTGACTGAAGTGGGCTGACATCACATGCTCACAAAGGATCAGTACAGTCTTTGAGTTGTTCGCTGCCAACAGATTCTGACTGGAGCCCCACTGAAATAAAAGGTCTGACTGAACTTTTTGAGCAGAAACCATACATATATTATTGAGAATATACATATGGAGAGTCATTAATATTAATCATAAGTATTATAATACTGTACACCGCTATACACAGCTCACCTTTGGTTAAACTATAAAAAAAGTACATTGCAAAGGTTGCAGGTGGCC
>JAPMNP010595830.1:0-10674 GCA_029874935.1 Atherina boyeri | reverse complement strand
TGTAATTTAATCAAAATTACAATATGGTATTAAATCATTTCAGCAGATTCACTGTATAGAAACTATTTATGTGTGCTGATCCAATAATGCCAAAAGAAAAAACATTTATTTTGTACTTGTTCATGAACAGTATCCCAATTTGATGGTAACCATTATAATAAAAAGTAGAATTTTGACACTTAAATAATAATATTTAGTTACTTTGTTTTGGTTGACATATTGATGTTCAGCTTTTTGGATAGTTTGTTCATCAACTCATATGGCAGCATACTGTCTATTTACTCTGACACATTGCACTTTTCCAGACATGCTGTGCTTCACTTTCCCCTCAATGACTGGATGAAAGAAAGATGGAATAGAAAGAGGAAAAGAGGTCGCCCATACCCAGCACGGATTGAAAAGGTGTCTAGGTAATGTTGGGATAAATTGTGTTAAGGGAAAAACTCTTAAATGATTGTAGCAATGAGTTCCTACAATCTTAAGGTCCTCTTTTTCATTTCTGTGAATGCTCAGCCCACTTGGTGAATTACTAAACAGGTCTATGGTCACATAAAAACGTAATAAATTTTTTGTTTGCATGGTATAGCTGAACTTTGGGCCTTTATTTATTGAAGACAAGGGAATAACAATAAGTAATAACTATGTAGCGTTTCATGGTGATATGGAACAGTTTGTATTTGTGCATATGCAGACAAGGTTTTTATATATTATTTATTTTTACATTACTGGCAGCTCTCTAATGAAACATTGTTGGTTAGCCAACAAAGCTATAAAACATCTGAGTGCATTCTATAGCCAAGCAAAACTTTCATTCGTATTCAGTTTATCTGTTTTGTATGAATTTACTGAGCTCGGGCACTAAATTCAGTCTACAATGTGCACAATTGTTTTTGTCTCGGTGTTGGTTTGTTTTGCTGTTATCTATTTGTTTCCTGACAGTAAGCCAAACAGCGCATGTGAAAATGAAAATGGGTTTTATGTATGGAGTAATAACCTAAATGGATTTTCCTCTGTCTTTCTCTCCCTGCACCGCTCCGGGGGCTTCTGGCTATTTATCTGCTTTTGTCTAATTATTCATTAGTGGTGAAGACAGAAAAAGGAGCATTGAAAATATGGTTGTACATTCATTGTGGCAATCCTCTAGCTGATGCTGTTAGCTTTGTTTTCAATATTTTTAAAACTATTTGCCTAAATATAAATGTATTACCACACTGGACCTTTGATTTGTCATATGTGGTAATCTTCTATCTTTGAGATGTAATGTACTCCAATGAAACTGCCCACAAATCCATGAATAATGAGTCAATATGATGAAATGGTTGAATAACAAATGCTTAGGTTCCAGCGTTTGCTGCTGCTAAAAGGTGTTCTAAACACACATTAGCAGAAAAGACTTTCCATATGTTTACATTTTCTTAGGTTTGCTGCAACAAGGATAATAGTTCTTACTCCATGCCTTGCACACAAATGGCCACCAGGGGGTGCTATGGCGCTACTTCATGCTAAACAAGAACTTCAAGAATAAAGTGTATGTATATCCTTGTGCTGAAATTAACTGTGTTGCTAAGGGCAAAAGTGGTGATAAATGGTAGGCTTAAGAAAATGCGATAAAACAGCATATTCTTACAGAAAATATATTCGTGTATGCATGAAGAATCAACACGCTCGTTCATGCTGGGTCAAAGCTCTTATCTTTGACGAAATACCCTAATGAATATAGTCAGAGTTGTTCTTCAACCTACTTATTAGGCTTTGAAGATACTTGCTATAAACAATCATATTTAGTGGCGCAGCAGATATTATTCCTTGGACAAGACTGTCATCTAGTGGTGCTATCTGTGTCCCACATGCAACTGTCTGCACATCAGTCTGGACTGTTTGTTTATCAGCTTTTTATTGTGTTACAAGTCATGACTATTCTGTTTAATGTGGACAGAATCTGCATCACTTTTTTCCGTTTATTGGCTTTTTCGGGGAAATAAACAAACCAGGGATGAAAGGAAAGACGATATCTCTCTAGCTATAGCCTATTATATTTTTCTGCTTTTCCTTCTTCAGTTCCAACTTCCATGCCTTCATCTGTGGCCTGAAATAGCTTAACAGTGCTATTATTTTTTCTTTTTCGTTGAGGAGGAGAGAGATATCGTGATATGGGGATGAAATGGCTAACATTGGAACAGTAGCTAATGGTTTTAAAGTGCTTCTTTCTTTTTTAAACTTTTACTGTTTTGGATTCCCTAAAAGGTAGCCTATAGAAAAACTTTCATTGTAAGTCCCCTCTGCTGTGGAGTTGACCTGCTTCTGCTATTGTTGCGCGCTTGATTCCTTTAAATGACTTACTTTGATGCTCTCTTTTGTTCTGGCATAGGAGTTACAAACGAGCAGCAGGTGACTGCAGTTCCAGCTCCAGTTCTGCATGTTTTCTGATGCTTACATGGGACCACCGGTAGATGGCACCAAAGCTCTTCAGATTTTCTGAGCTGTCTGAGAGGGCTGTGAAATTCGCAGTAGGCGAATGGAAAATGCTGCCAGAGGCTCAACCTGAAGGGATCAGGTGTAGTCTGTTGTAACCATATGATCACAGACGAAACTACACGAATCCAGTCTATCTGAAATGTTATGTAGAAAAAGAGGTGACATTTATTTTTTACAGTCGGGATAATTAGATTAGGCTATCAGTGGCATGTTGGTTCATCAGAAATATTATAGCTTTTTTCCTGTTCGTTACAACAGAAAAGGTAGCCTATTTATCTTTTCAGCCGACACTTATAAATAAGCTTTACATTTTTATTTTGTGTGTTAATGGGTCCCCCTACGTAAGTTTTTGTATTTATTTTATTTAGCAGCAGCATGTCCAAACAAAATCAATGGAAATTGACAACTTTAGGTTATACCGATAGCTAAATCTCATCTGGCCAACTTTGTTATAAAATGTAAAAACTCATAACAAACAAATGATTAGTGTGTCTCATCTCGTCAAAATGGTCACTATTGTCAACGTTTGTTTTTCAATAAATAGCCTAATCTTACTTTAAGTAATGCCAGGCGTGTTACTAAGAAGCGGAGCCTTCTAAGACCTGGCTTGGGACAACAGATGAAAACTAGCCTTTTAGCTAAATCTGGCATATTTAGAGGCTTTTCTCTGCTCTGCCCCTATCAAATAAACAAATTTAAAAAGTGGGTTTTAAAAAAATTATTAAATAATTGAATTTAAAAAAAAGTGGGAATAAAGCCTTTAATGTGTTCAATTGGTTCATTAAAGGTTTTTAAAGTGAAATCAGATGGTAGTGTGTGTAGGCCTATTTGAATATTTCGTTCATTTTCCTTACATGTTCATGCAGTCTGCTGACATGGTATTACAAAAAAAGCACGCTTTATATGAAATATTTATAATTGTCCTGTATCTTCTAAACTACAAAAACATACATGATTTATTTTAATACTATACACTAGAAGATTTTGTAGCCATAGCTTCAAGACTTTACAATGTGTTAGATGATGGTTTATTCTTATAATGAAATTGTTGTCTGCATGGATTCTATTGTCGTCCACCAATCAAAGAATTAGTCTCAATCATGGATTGACACCCCTTTTTTAAAATAACATTTATTTCCAGCATATTCATACAATATGACAGCACAGCTTGAAACATTTGAAGAGGAACTGACTTAGTCCAGCACTTTGCCACAAAATATTTGAGCTGACTAAAAACGGATAAATGGGAAATATAGCTTAGCATTTTCATATTACCAAATGCAATATAGCCTATAATACAAGCAGGTAGAATGACAAACAAAAGTGAGATAACTGAAATTATAATACATAAGTCAAAATGAGTGACATTTACACATTAGTTTTACAGCAAGCAGCTACAATAAAGTTGTCTTAATAACTTAATTTAGCTCCGTTTAATCAACCAGCTGTAAAATTTGACGGGGTTTAAAAAGTACAAAACTCTTTGATAAATATGTTTTCATGCAGAGTTTGAATAAAAATCTGCAATTAAAACACGTGGGTTATGTAGGACTGAGTTTATCATCTGCTCTTTTTTTTCCCACTTTCCCAACTTGACCGTAATTCATTTGGAACCAATAAATAGGCTATGTCCGTATTCACATGGTTTTATTGGCGGCATCATGAGGTTCATAATTGGGGAAAGTTCTCCAAACATTTGCCATCTAACATATAAAATTATTCTTAAAGTTACACATAAGTGAGTTTAGTTTTCCCCTTCTCATACCGTTTGACTATAAGCCAGATAATCCTATTATGTACAGTAATATGTAGCAAAAAGAAAGAAAAAAATCACAAATTTTCAACACTCGCGGCTACCAACATGGAATATGTCTCTGTGATGAGTTAACCAGCCTCATTGTTTGTCCGGGGTGTTGTTGACCAAAGGCCCGTAAAGGCCGCTGGCATAGCTTTGCTCCTTGTGTAACATTGTCCTGTCCCTTATCAGGTCGCTAAATGCATAGTCCATTGGGGGTCTGAAGCCCAAGGCGGGCATGAGCCCGGTGGTGGAGTAGGGCGTCATGAAGGCCAGTCCCCGGCTGTGTGCAGAGTAGGCCAGTCGCAGCGGGTTGAGTCCCAGGTGGGTACCCAACGGATAAGTGCCGGGGTCTGCGCCGAAGTGTGGGGCGTTTGGTTGAAGTGGCGAAAACGCAGAGCGGTTACTCAGGGACATTGCTCCGGGGAGCATCGGCCTCGTCGGAGCGTTAGTGGTTGCGGAGGCCGGTGGAGGCTGTTGCGCATTCTGAAGCATCCTCTCCGCCGTCCACGTCTCATCGGGCCCAGCCTTGTTAGGGCCCTGAGAGCCGCTGTTGTTGAGGATCTGCTCGATGGCCTGCACCACGTCTTTGCCACAGCCCTGCAGCACGAGCTCCAGGACGCTCCGCTTGTGGCTGGGAAAGACTCGGGTCAAGATGTCGATGGCGTTCATGTGCCGAGAGGCTGCAGAGGAGGGAGATGGCTCCTGCTCGTCTTTGTCGGTTTCAGAACCAGAATCTGAGCCAATGGAGCTGACAGACCCGGGAGTTTCCTCTCCGTCTTTTAACGGCTTGGATACAGGTGAGTTGATGAAAGACTCGCTGTCTCCATTCTCTGAGCCTGAGCCTCCTCCATGCCGGCCGTCTGGTGACGAGATGCCCGGTGCCGAGTCGCCCTCAGCAGACGCCATTTTCCCCACAGATTGCTGCGGGTTGGTTGACCCAGACACTTGGCTTTTAGTGAATAACTCATACTTCTGGATACTGGAATCTGCTCATGCAAGGATAAAAAAAAAAAAAAGAATAATTACAGTAGGCTATAAAATCTGAGACTGCTGTCGGCTACACCAAAGCCTGAATGATTCAAAAATATTACAATAAAGACACCACATAGCTACTGTTAGCAGTCAAGACAACATTATTGTACACGGTTTTAGGCTTTTAAAATAGACGAAGAAATCACAATTGTGTGTAGGCTAACAGGCCATGTCATTTGAGTTAATAGTAATCCGTTATTGGGACAGCAATAACAATAAGCAATAAGTCAAATACAGCTGTATTAATTTCCTTGATACTTGTTTTTTGACAAGATAAAGCCAGTGGTTTTTATTCACCACTATCTACTTGCTAAACAATCAAGAACATGTTATTCTTTATCTGTCTACAGTAGCCCACATTGCAGATTGGCTCACCTGAGTTACTCTCGCTGTTTACAGAACCAAACACCTCGTAATTCGGACGAGGTGGGATGATGCCGTTGGCGGCGGCCAGCGCGAGCCCCTCTGCTGTGCCGTAGAGTAGCTGAAGCTCCCGGGCTTCGTTCTCCTCCTGAGCCTGCTGTCGCCGCAGTGCAACCTGCGCTGCCATCACCCGCTGCCTCTCTGCAATCAAGGTGCATTTGGCGCACATACAGTCCTTCCAGCGGCAGTAGCGCTTGTGACCTTTCAGCGCGGAGACCACACCATGGTTCCTGCAGCGAGCACACTTGGGTGTGCGCGGATACTTGTCCGTGGCGCGCAGGAGGAGCGGGGGACCGCGCAGCAAGTTCCCAGCCATGGACACCGGAATGGAGGCTGCCGCGGCCGCTGCTGCTGCTGCTGCTGCTGCTGCTCCCGGATGGACCTGAGAGGCCGAGGAGACTGTGGGGAGCTCCGGTCTAAGATCCATGCCCGCGTTCCTCACTGTCACTGATACAACGAAACTTTGAACAACTTTAAACGGCGTTTAACTGAAGATCTGTCTGAGTTAAACCAACGTTGAGCTGATCACATATGCTCCGTGGTTCCTATCATCTCGGGCAACAGTTGAAGACAACGACTTTTTTTTTTACTAATAGACAAAAACTGCGATCGAAACTCTATTGGAAACTGTCCGAGTTGAGATCCGAAGAAGCAGAAAATATGACTAGAAACAGACTAGGCTACTTTAAATCCAAAAAGAATGGGAGCAGAAAGAAGCGGTCATTCTTCCTCGATCTAAAGTTAAAAGTGTCCTGAAGGAGCTGAGGTTGCTACTCGCCACAGCCTGAGACACTAACTTCCTCCAGAGATTGTCAGTGGATACAGATCCCTCTCTCCTCTCTCTATTGTTGCTCCTACGTTTTCATTAGACAAATTTGACAACAATGTGGCGCCTGTCATTGGCCAAAGAGAGACGGAGCAATCTCATTGGCTTTCCTCTTTTTTTTTTCAACTGTGTCCACCTGAGTTCTATTTTTCAAATATCAAGTGTTAAGACTCTAAAGGGAGTTCCCGTAAAGATCAAATCGATGCAGTGTATATTTCTAAAAGCATTATTTGATAGGTTTTCGACAAAAGTTTAGTCCCTAAGTCTTAACAAGAATTATTATAGCTCGGTACATGTCATATTATCGAATATGCGCCATAAATCAAAGGAAATTATCCCTTTCAAGACATATTTCTTTTTTGTTTATTTCTAAATATATATTAAAGCCTATATCATTTGACAGCTTGATTTGGCAGCTGCTAATTAAATACTATCTTGAGAATTGCAATTAAAGATGACCGTGCCTGTAATCTCTGGGAGGTAAGTAGGCCTATAATCTATTTTGTTAGATAACGAAAATATTCCGAAAATATTCACTGTATGAAAGGGTGGAAGAAAACAAGCCAGTAGTCGGTTATTCCGTGCAGAAAGCGAAGCTATGATAATGCTGAGGCTACTTCACGGTTCATTCGGCGACAGGAAAACCAATGTCTTAAGTTCAAATCTCGAAGGTGCAATATTATTTAACCTGCAACCAAAATGGTATTTTAGAAGATTTGTTTGTGAGGCAAATTTGAAAAGAAAAACATTTAAAAGAGAAATTCAGACATTATAATGTAGTAGGCAGATTAAATTGATTGATAAAATTACGCTTTTTCTCGAACGAATTAAACAGCTTGGCTACTACACGTCCACTTCAGTTTCTGTCCCCTACGGTTTTATTTTGGGTTTTTTTCTATACAGCGGCTTTTCACGTTTTAAACGTAGGCTATAACATTTTATTCGTATGCAAATAAAATGATTAACTGCAATGATTTTGACAATTTCAAATAGGCTAATTAATGCGTTTACTCCGTTTTGGCGTATAGGCTATATATAACACGTTAGTCTGCTCACTTCATTAGGAGTTCAAGAATGACCATGTCTTAAACATTTGTTTATTTTAGTTTAAGATATCCAGTCAAATTGCCAGCAATTATTCTCGTTATTGTGAAGATGGTAATTTTATTGTAAATGTAGGTTATGCATTATAAATTTTACTTAACTGAATTTCTTAATCGAGGAGCAGAAAGCGTGACTGAATTAATTTCAAATGAATTGTTGCAACCGCTAACGGTCACTCTGGGTGTATCCTATTGTTAAAATGATTGTGAATAATGATGACGATTAATAATAATAATAATAATAATAATAATAATAATAATAATAATAATAATAATAATAGTAATAATAGTAACAATAGCCAAATAATAATAATTATTAATAATAATAATTATTAACAATAATAATAATAATAATGACGATGATGATGATGACGATGATAAATAATTAATAATAATGATGATGATGGACTTATGTATCTCGGGAAGTAGCCTAAATGCGCTCCACAAAGGTTTCTGTTTGACTCAATTGTTATGCTTTTTTTCAACATTATTTTGAAAAACAAGGGGGGAAACAGACTTGTAAAGGCTATTTTCCATTACACGTAATTCAGCACCCTCTATAAAAATCAAGGCTTTGATCTGGGAGTTGTGTCTTCCTCCTGTTGCCCTCTATTATTAACTAACAAGCGATAATGCCATCGTGCTTCCAGAGATTTAAGAAGTCCACGACGCAGAGCCACAAAAGGACAACGCGCTGCAAGCCACCTGCTCCCTCACCTGTTCGTTCAAGAGATAATTATGCACCTATTGGAGTTCAGATTAGAAAGTTATAGATGTTTTCTTTAATCAACAATTGTCAGTACCTTGGAGGATGAGGCTGTAAGAAAAGGCTGCTCGGTGCGCTGCAAGCAGCGAGTGTGTGCAGCCCTGCCTCTTTCCCCTCCCAGGCTCATTGTTTACTTTCTGAATCACTGTAAGCAAATGCCATCTGTTTCCCTCGCTGCTATCATCTGCACCTTAATTACCTAGCCAACAGGCTAATAGAGACGATATTAAAACTACATCTTTTTGACATTCAAAGTAATCATCTGCAACGGCGACGATCTCACTTGGTTAAAAAAAAAGAGCCTGTTTTCCAGCAAGTGATAGTTGCAAACAGCAGAGAAACCCCAGCGTTCACTGGAGAGATGATAGATCAGACTTTTTACCTTAGGATGATTTGGAAATAAGGCAGCTCGCACAATGCATTTGTGTGAGACAAAACAAATGGGGAAAGTGAAACCTCCCACTTAATTATGGCGCAAACTCCATGGCTATAAGAGGACAACTTAAGTCCCAGTTTCTTGATTTTGACTCGTATTTATCTAGCTATATCGATTCTCAACTAATAAAGCTTTATAACAAGTGGATTACACTTGTGAACTTATCTGTAAAAACTCAAGCCAGTTTGAGGTTCTGGTTAGTCTGAGCCGAACGAAAAGTTCATTACAACGTCTATATGCATTATGATAAGGATTAAGTTAGCCATTATTCCTCCAGGCCCAATTAAAAATGTCCCCCGTGCAATTAAAAGTGACTGTGAGCACTTAGAAAATCCAACATTCTTTTAACCACTTCATTAGGCCTATGCATAGAAAAAAAACTATACGATGCTTTCATTTCTTTCAGGACGGGTGCAGACGAGTTGGGTTTTAACACCCTTTTAAGATCTCAACAAAGGCCATGCTTGACCCAACATATGTAGCAGCATGTTTCCGCTGCCCCTGCACCCCGGTGCGGCTTTCTAGCGGCCTGTCCCACTGCCGCTGCCCCGCCTGCAGCCGGCTGGGCCCGGATCCCCTCCCGTGCTCTGCCGCCGCAGCAGCCGGCTCTGTCACGCAGAGCCAGAGGTTAGAGTAGCAGTTAGACAAGGGGCCGCAGAGAAAAGAAACGCACGGGGGTTTTTCACTGAAGTATTTACACGCTTGACGGGCACAACGAGTATAGGCCCCAGGCTTACAGACAAGAGGCTGCTAACCTGCCACTTCACACCAGCTCCACTGCGCCGCGGAAATGGATCAGGATAAATGCATTCCTTTAAAGGCAGAGTCAGGGGACTAGCGAGGCCTGGACACACATTGTTGTGGAGTTTATAACCTCCGTTTCGCGCTCATAACAGTTACATTCAAATTAAAAGTATGGAAAATGAATAGCTTTAGTTATAGGCTTGATAATTAGGGGGTTATTTCTCATCCAAAACAAACAATAAAAAACTGTTAGTTTTTAAACACGTTTGCTGCTGATTAGTAGGCTACCTATCTTTCCCCTCCAATAAATAACGTTTTTTTTTACTTATATCAATAGTTCTTAAAGCATTGAAACAGGAAATATTCATACTTTTTTTGGTGAGTTATGTGTCTAATATAAGTCTTACTCAAAATTAAACAAAATGAATCAAATAAATTCGATACCTTGATGAATGTCAAATATGATTAATTTTAGGATTAAATAAATAGGCCTACATGAATACATGTAAAAAAAAAGTCAAAACAAAAAGGGAAAAAAAAGAATGGAAGACTACTTGCAGCCTGCAAACGCCAGCCTTGCAAAAGTCAAAGCAGCCGGCGCTGAAGAGACACTTGAGCTAATGAGACAGACAGAGGTCTCTCAAGTACCACTCTTCAGCCGCTAGAATAACACTTATTCGTAAATGGGGATAACCCTGCCGTGGCGTATGAATATTTCAAAGATTTGAAGGCTCTGTCTGCCAAAGCTGTTGGCCAGAACTCCAGCAATATCTCCCTTTCTCACACACTCACTCTCTCTCTCTCTCTCACACACACACACACACACACAAGACACAAACACAGAATACGTTTTTCTTTTTCTTTTTTTTTGCCCCCGAGGTAGGTTGGCAGGGATTATCTTTGTTTAATGAATGGGCTACAAGTATTCATCAACACGGCGAGATTATTGGGCTCTCTCGCCCTCTCTGCACGGACTATAGTGGCATATAACTCTAGTGCGCGCGCGTGTGTGTGTGTGTGTGTGTGTGTGTGTGTGTGTGTGTGTGTGTGTGTGTGTGTGTGTGTGTGTGT
>JAPMNP010595791.1:0-10526 GCA_029874935.1 Atherina boyeri | reverse complement strand
TATATATACACACACACACACACACACACAGCAATTAGCATCAATTAGTGAGTATAATCAAAAGTCAGTAAAATCTGGTGCACATATGCAAAAGGTCCTGCCTGATGTAAAGCATCATTAGTGTCTTTACCTCCAAACATAATCCATAAAAGAAAAAATATTACAACCAACTCCAAATCTGAAATCAAGGTAAAGTATTTTAGGCTGCTTTGGGTTTGAATCCATGAATTTTGCGGCACATAAAACCTGAAAGGCCAACAACATTTTTATTTTGCCATCTTTAATAGAAAACTTTCTTCTGCTCCAGTTCAAGGTTTGTTGTGATGAATTTCTGTAGAGCCAGAAAAGAAAAAATATTTAATCTAACCACTTCCGGCAACGACCTTCAAAAAGGAAACTGAAGTTTTTAGCCCTCGTGTCATGACTTGTAAACTCTCTCTGTGCTACCACCACCAGTATTTTTCAAATCAAGTACAGCATTCAGGTGTATCATGTCTGTGCACAGTAAATACTAGAGCTTCATGGGGCATTACATATTCTGCTACAATTCAAAACAAACATTAAAAGCTCAACACAACTTTAAGACTGCTGTAATTTCACCTAATAAAACCACAATACGCAACGTTGCACATGTGCAAACAGCTCGAAAAGCATTGAGATAAGTCTGATAGCAGGATGAGATCTAATTGAAAGTATAAATGTTCAAAAAATTTCAAGAGATGCTTCTAGACTCATTATCAGGATAAAACAAGGGATCTCAGTTGGCAACAGCAAAGTTAAAGTAAAAAGAAACACCTGTATATTTAAAAATTTAGGTCCAGCCCCAGTTCATCAACTTAAAAAATGCTATTTAAAAAACTATTTAAGTGTTCCAAAAGGCATGAAAGTTAATGCTTCCTTGGTTTATGGTCTGAATGAGTAGTGGTCAGTTTGGTCTAAAAAGTAAATACAGTTGGGATAACAGCGAAAAAAATACGATAAAAGATTACTTGATGGGAAAATAACAGTGTCAGAAGTTATAAAAATCTAATTAAATCATACACTTTGTGCTGAATGACTGCAGAACATGCTTGGAAAAAACCGAAATAGAAAATTAATAAATTTAAAAAAAGGTGCAGAAAGAAAATGGTTTCACTTTTATTTTATTTTTTCGAAGAAAAGCAGCTTTGCAAGCACAAACTAAGAAAAAAAATTATCAAATTTTAAAAGAGCCTCTGGACTCATCTTTGATGCATGGTGCTATGGTGACCTCCAGTGGGAAATTAGTGCATAAATAGAACAACTACTAAGGTTTGTTTTAAAAAAAAGAAAAAGAAAAAAGATTTTCAAACAAACACCAGACACAAGAGTGAATATTTGAATTAAATGTTGAGGTTTATGACAAACCATAAAGCTTTGATGCAACATAAACTATAAGAACTCCTCTTTTAGAGATTTTCAATAAACTCCTCAAACAAGTTTTATCTTTCACCGCTGAGTAACTTCGTGGAGAAAAACAGCTTAGCTTTTTATCCAATGCCAAATCCATTTGCTTATTTAATGGCATGGAAGAGGTGACACAGGCTTTTATCACATCTAAACAGAATTATTGTAATGCTCTGCATGTTGTTGTTAGCCAAAATCCCTCTTATGGCTGGAACTTGTCCAAAATGCTACAATTCAACTCTAACATGCAAAAGCAATCCCATCTACCAGATCCTTTATTCCATTCACTCACTCTCCGTATGTTTTAAGGGTTGATTTTAAGGTTTTATACAACATAATGGGCTTTGCTCTTCCATATGTTGACATACATCTTACTAAAAGTGCTTACAAGACCAATCAGATCTAATATCTGTGTGCTTTTAGCTGTTCCCTGGTCAAAACTGTTGCACAGGGAAGACCGAATCTCTTTACAGAAGCAACTGCCACTGCAACATATTAAACCAGCCCCGTCTAGAAATATAATTTTATTCCTTGACTTTTAACCCAGTCTCATTTTTAATGTACAAGCTTCTTGTCAGTGACAGCCGTTTTAAATATGCTTTAAACATAAATATGGCTCTACTTTAAATGACAGGCAGGAGCAAAAAAGAAAAGTGGTTCATCCACTGGAAAAATGTTGAGAAAGCTTATATTCTACACCGCTTCCTTTGTAGCCGTTATCTGACAGACAGCTGAGTGAGAAAATAAATAAAAGAAAATGAGCATTGAAAACAACGTCATGCGGCCTGACAGAATAAACCACTGCATCTGTTAAATCTTACAAGGAAAGGACTTCTTTTACACCGTTGTTCACGGTTCAATCAATTTAACTGTGAATCACATGAATGTCTACAGAAGGTTTATGAATGCAACGATAGGAAAATTGCAGTTATTTTTCCAATTTCTCTTTATTATCTATAAGGAATTTCAGAATGGCATTTCTTAACTAATGTGAATGACCAAGACAGGGCATGAAAACTAGAAATCCAATTAAATTCAACACAACAGCCGTCAGTCTTTGTTGAAAGCATGTGAGCATGTTTTATTTTCAAGGTCGACATTTTGTTTTATTGATTTAATTACATAAGATGATTTAGTGGTGCTGGAATTCAAGAAAAAAAAGTAATAATAACTAAAATTAACATATGTTAAAAAAAATTATAGCCCAGCTGTATCAGTTGATCAACTCGAGTCTTTGTCTAAGTGATTATGCTCGTCAAGTCTGGACATTTCAACAGTTTTGCAACTTGTTTTTCTCATGTATCACTGTTAATTTCTCCATAATCCAAATAGCATAACTCAGATAAATTCATCTTCAACCTCAAGAGTTTCACCATAGTCTACTTTCTTGGTAGTATGCAACTAAATATTTAACATGTCAATTAAAAATAAAATACGCTTGAAAGCATCTAATCTCTTTTCCAGAAAGATCTTTAAGTTAAAGCATGTTTTCTGAAGTAAAGATGAGATGAAGCAGTCCAGCAGCTCTACCAACTCATATGGCAAAACGTTCTGGTTTCATGAAAGGTTCCCTGCAAACTGCGGCAAGGACTAAATCCTTCATGAACTTTTATTCATTTTCTTATCTAACTGTACACATTACCAGCCACAATGTTCATATGAAAACAACAATATATTTGAGATCACTTTGGAGGCTATCACAGCTAAATTTGCTGAAGATATTAAGTTCTTACAGAGGGTAAACATTTGTCCAACTATGCAGGAAAAGATTGAGGAGGAAAGAAAAAACGAGATGCCTGTTTTAGTGGCAGAGCTGCGGGTTTGAGACGACAATATTCAGCAGATGCATACATGCTGAATGCAGCATGGATTTTTATACAAGTTTCCTCAATTATGTCAAATAGCAACATATGAGATATAATGCATTTCTGATCAACCACAACATACTCAAATCACAAGTATTAACTTTTCAAGTCAAATTATTGGATTTTTGTTACCAGAGATGAAAATGAGTCACAAAAATGAAAAAAAAAATGGATCTGAGTCATTTCAGCTTGATTATGTGTAGAAGACTAATGTCATGTTTCTTTAAACAACTCAGACCTGCAGTTCCAGGTAAACCAGGTAATGTTCGGTTGATAGTGAAAATCATTGTTTGTCATTACTATACTTTCAATAAATGCACTGCAGTTGGTCACAATAATAATCATTCTAAATCAGATTGAGTTCATTTCTGTGATCAGTATGTTTCGATTAATATGTTACAGAACTAAATGTAAAAACATGCAATAAATGAAAAGCTCCATTTTCATAGCTGCAGGAAGTGGAACATCATCCACAACCACACCATCATCCACGTCTGCACTTGAATGGACATGAACAGCCCCCTTCACATTCCACATTAGGAAAAGTGATGGAGTGCTTAATATCACGGACTCAGATGCATTACAGTGAGTGCTCAAGCAAGCCATACAAACCAGCATGCACAAGAAAAGTAGCTCCCACATGTGGAATGGTGCCATCAGAAATGTGCCTGTGCTTCTCCTGCTACGACGAAGCAGTCCGAGCATAGATGGATCAAGACAAAACTAAATTCCTCCTTAAATAATGAGCTTTTGTCATAGTAAAGAGATCTTTTTAGTCTGAACTTAGTTGATGCATCAAGTACTTAAACTGCACTTAAAAACATTTAAGGCAGAATTTAAATGTTGTCTAAACTTGGAATGAACAATTCATATCCAAAAAGGCAGCAAGCTGTCCTTCGCTCCCCTCTGCTGCACTGACATGTTACTGCAGCGGCTCTGAAGGAGGAAACACACTGGCTTTTGTGTTCATTATGATTTGGTTGTGACTTAATCAAACACGCGTGATGTTGCATTTTGCAAGGGGGTGCATCATTATAATAATCATTATTACCATTTGAATTTTTCAAATTTGTTGAATTCTTTTTTTAAAATACTTTGCCATTAATGTGCATGTAACTATTCAACTGTATATGGAAGGAAAACACTGCTTTTTCTGCCACAATATCTTTTATCTGATGCAATTAGATCGTCAAGAATTGAAAAGAATCGATTTTGTTTTTGCTGAATGAAGAACAAGTAGAGAGATTAAGGCAATTTGCAGTTCAAATTGAAATGAATATTTCAAATTGTTTCACATATTTCAATGTCTAAAACTCAGAGAACAGATAGGAAACTGCTGGTGTGTGAGCACGCAGACAAAAAAATGATACTTACTCTGAAAGCAGGATTGGCTCCGAGCTCCAAGAGACATTTGACAGCTGATGTGCACAGATTGGATGCAGCAATATGGAGGGCTGTGCCAAAATCAAAGTCACTGCAGGTGGCATCAACCTCTACAAAAAAAAAAAAAAAGAAAGAAACAGGGGAAAAAAATAATAAGCAGCTTAATTTCAATTATATGGTATTTTTGAGAATTAGTTGATGCTTTTTCTGACTGTTTATTCCCCAAAAACAAATAATATTTTGCATTTAAACTGTTGCGCAACAGAGAAATGGGTGTCCTATCTGTGCAATATTAATTTGATGAGGTGTGCTTTTGCACAAGCACTGTTTAAGATAGACTGCAGCGTATTATCCTTTCACATTATCACATCTTCCCTCCAGCTCCATCACCATCTGCCTGCTGAGTAGTGATTTTTGTAGCTTGAACGGCATATTTGTGTGAAATGAGTGATAATCCAAAGAAGTTTAATCAATCTGCAATAAAGTCCTCCTGTCGTTGTGCAACTCTATCTATACTGCTAAATCACTGTACAAAATGAGCTCCCAGTATCTACAGGTAGCTATTAGATATTCACAAAAAAACTGCTACAGTTATGAGAAATAGTCAGTCCAGCAGCACCACCCACTGCTACTCTATTAAAAAGAATGCTGAACTTGAATGCACCTGTGGATACACCTAATCAACTGGCGAATGTGAATATTTTGCACAGGCAGGAGATAAAACTGCTGAGGCTTTAATCCTCATGCCACTTAGTGTAGAAAATAGAAGAGTATGCCCTGTGTGCTGACTGCTGGTGAAACTTTTCCAGCCATGCTCTCACCTCCGGGCTGGGAAGCCTGCAGCACCACACGGATTAGCTGGGGTACATCGAAGTAGGCAGCATAATGCAGTGCCCTCATGTTCGTCCAGCGTGATCGAAGGTTTGGATCTGCACCCAAAGCAAGGAGCTGGCGGGCAAAGCTGGCTGACGTCTCCGCATCACCTGCGGAAAAACGCAAAAAGTGTGAGTTAGGAGGGGTTTCAGTGTTGAAGACAAACCACAGCACTTAGTGAGAAACACAGAATTAAGCAAAGCCAGGATAGATGTGTGAAGACTTGTGTCGCGCAGAGCTGATTACTAACCAATACCCGGGGCCCCAGCCTTGCAACAGTAGTGTAGGAGGCTCATATCAGTCAGACCGTCTCGATCATTCACGCCACAGCCTCGCTTCAGGATCTGTGCAAAGACAAATTGTGCAGTGAGCCACAAAGAAGCTGAAGTCACTTTGCAGGAATTTTACACAAGAAGCTCTAGAGTAAAATTCAAGGTCAGTGATCTGATTAACGTTAAGCAAGCTGGGTCTCTTACAGCTCACTTTAAATTTGAACAAGAAGGTTGTAGAAACTGACATTGGAGGCATTTATTTCTCAAGGATAGTGTAGGGATGGTAATGTGAGAAAATAATCATACCTAAATTACAGTGATGAGCATTTCCATGCACAATTTACTGCATTGCAGGTACTTTTTCTAAGACCTGATGGAGGTGTTGTGGGATAGCTTGTCAAACAAAATTCATAGGTTTTCTTGTAAGGAATTCAGATGGTGTCGGTTATATCATGGCTACAGTGATGGTGAAATTGGTTGCGGCAATGCAGCAGAAGAAGTTAAAAATACTGAGGCGTTACCTCACTGCCTATTAGTTCGATGTTCTTCTGAACCTGGGGCACCCATTGCCTGAGGACAGCAAACAGCTCGGGGATGGTGGTGTTGGGATCCTGAAGAATCTCCTTGCATTGCGGCTCACTTGGGTCAAAGAAGGAGAACTCTGCAGGTGGACAGAAATGATGTTTGCAAACTGTAATCATTCGTTCTACTGAGAATGAGAATCTCCCGTGAAGTGGGAATGTATGAAACTCTGCAGTGCGGACATTAACTTTCTACAAAAGGCTGCTCAATCGATTCAGTTAAAGTAGTAATCTTAAGAAGTACCCTAGCTGTCCTGCAGCAGAGGATGAAACCAGATGTGACACTGGGTGGCATGCTGCGGACAAAATGAAGCATTAGAGGACCCAACTGAGACGGAAAACAAATTGCATCTATTGTGAAGGGCCAAGACTAACTCTTTGTGTATACATCTAACCAGCATCACCCTGCTGCATTTGCTTTTACCATTTGCATTTGCACATGCAGTGACTCTGTTTAGGAGTTGTTCATGTGCAGCACTCCATTCAGTTAGAAAATTATTGTTACTTGCATGGGAATACATGACCACAAGAATTAAAGTCGAGCTGTTTTCACTCATGAACACTGGAGAATGTGAGGAGAATTAATTCTGAACTCTCAACAATTGCATTCAGAAGTGTATTTTGCAGGAGGATATTCTCTCCATCGATCCATAACAGTGACTACTTCATATCAGGATACATCCGCAATATTGTCAGTGAAAAACAACAAATGCTACACACGATTACCTGCTGTATTCACAAAATGGCATATCTATGTCATATTGAGGAGATATAACAAGGGAGCTGGCCAGATGATAAAAAAAATAAAATTTATGACTTGGTAACTATCAGAAACTTTTAAAATAAGGAAAATCACGTGTCTTTTTTTGTGAATTATGCTCACAGCTGCGACAAGGCACCCATATGCCCAAAATCTGCTTCTCTTGTCAAGATGGATTTTTAAACTCATTGAATCGGATTAGACCATTCGGTGCAAATGGTCTAATCCGATTCAATGATTCATGCTAAGCAAAAGCCACAAATGGGGTCGCCAGACTCAGAAAACGCCTGGACAAACGGGGGAAAGATAAAACTTACTTGTTTAACTCGAGGGGAGGTGGAAAATTAGCATATTTGCCCAAATGGTGGTGTGTCACTTTAAGCCGTAATTCAACACCTAAAAACCTGTTTTTCCTAAGACGAAGACGGTTACCTCTATGCAATGACTGTAGGAAGGTAACATGGTTATGCTGGTAATATCTGACAGCATCTGAGCCCAGTGGAGGCTTCACTGTCGTAGCTGCTGTAGCTGTTTTGCTGAATCAGTCTCCAGAGTTATTCAGTGTTGTATTTGTAAAGGTTCCTCTCAGACACACACCACCCTGATGCATTTTTCCTGCATATAAATTACATTTGTTGGATTTGGCCCACACTTAAGAGTTTGACAAACAGAATGCAAACACACTTGTACCTTGTACAAATGTACCTGTCTGATTCAGGCAGTGTCCGTCCATCATTGGTGAATGAATTTATGTTAGATAAATACTGGAGCTCACTGTTACTTTTATACCGACGAGTCTGAAGCTGGAGCCAGTTTAGCTCTAGTTCTTAATATTCATTCTTTGATATAACTGAATGAAATATCAATAACAGCAAGCAAGAAGGAGATGTAAGAGTCATTTGTCTGCCTAGTTACAGATTCAGGATTCCCATTTGAATCTTGATTTGTCTCATCTTGAACATAAGTGACATTAATTCACAAATCAATGGAGACATAAGTCTGTTTTTTACTGAAATTAGAGTATTCGCTTAAAAAGTTCATGAGTGTGTACTGATTCTCACCACAGTCGCTGGGCATGGGTGCAGAGGCCACCTGGTGGATGACCGGTCGCTGATGGGAAGCAAGTCTTTGGCAGCCCAGGACGATGTCCCCCTCAACAGGTTCTGAAAGATCCTCCTTTGTCATCTCCCCCTCAGGGCCTGGGGCTGCAACAATATTAGAAAATCTATTCTGAGAATACAAGTAGGTCTCATCTCAGTAAGAACCAGACCAAGCGTGTTGAAGCTTTTAGCTGATCTGATTGTATAAATCAGGTGCAAAAAAACTAGAAAACACAACTTTTACATAAAAAAAGAACTGCAGCAACCTAAATGTGTTGTAAATAAAGTAGTCTGAGCTGAACTACTTTAACACAAAGTGAATATTTTCTAAACTACAGCCCTAAATTTGAAACACAGAGGCTGCTAGGGAGGCATGGGACATTGAAAAAGGAGCAACCCCACAAAGGTTGAACTGGAAACACACACACACACACACGGGCCAACAATAAACCTAAGAAATGGACACTTAGCCAAACATCTTCCAAACCAACCAAACACTCACTGTCATCTTCTCCTTTCTCCTCATTCTTATTGACGTCCATGAGAGCCTCCCAATCGAGCTAAGCAAAAGATCAAGAGACACAAACTGGGTCCAGCAGATTGGCAGAACATCTTACCAAAATCCTTCCACAAATAACTTTGCAAGCAAAGTGAGCCGCCTCACTCTCCAACAACACACCCACTCTCTCCATTTACACCTCGCTGATCCCCCGTCCAGCCGCTATTTACAGCCTGCACACTTTCAAGCCATGATGGTTTCACCCCCGACTCTTTCCAGCTGGAATTTCACTTTCACTTTCCAGACATGTGGACTACTGACCTCACTGCAGTACCAACTCATCCGATTAGCTGGCCATAAGATCCACAATGCAGGGAATGTGGCCGTAGGGTGACAGAACAAATAAACACCGTGCTAAAGGGCAACAAAGTGGTGGATGTGATTAGGACTGTCCCTCACAATAAAGGCTTGTCTAATCCACCTTTACAGCCGGCATCCTTCCTGCTAAAGAGCCCAAAGGGAGCAGCCTGAGTGTAGCCATCTTCCACACCTTTTAGTTCATTCTGAGCAAAGTAGTAAACGGTCACAGGTGGAATAGGATAAAAATATAATGGCTATTTTCAAACAGTGGGACAGGTTTTATGATTAATATTGCAAGAACAGAGGAGTGTATTACAATATTAATACTCAACTCTAGTGCATCGGTATGGATACAAAACACTGAAACCAAAGCTGCTAAATGAAATTTTCTGCAACTATCAATTTCATACGTCTCATTATTTGACAATATACTGCTGATACGGTTTTATCACTGTGAAAACCGTTTAAACAATCACATTTCATGCAGAAATCTACAGAATTTGAGGAGTATGGTGGAAAAAATTATATTATTATATGGTTGAAACAAACAAAAGTAAAGAAAAACCATTCTCGAAAACAAATGTTCAAAATCCAACATAACTCAAAAGACTGCTTTCGTTTTAACTAAAAAAAAAAAGAAAAAAGAAGTTTGTCATGATGAATCTCTGGCCTTCAAATAGTCTGCTACAATTCAAAACAATCATTTAACATTCAACATAACTTCAAGACTGCTGTGACACTATAAACAAAAATGCACACAATCAAACAGCTCTCAAAGCAGTGAGGTAAGTCATAGCAGGACGAGATCTTCCTCAGTGGAAGGATAAATGGTCAAAAAGTCACAAGAGATGCATTTACATACATCATCAGGAGGAAACATGAGTTTCTGAGCTGGCAACAGTGAAGTTAAAGTAAAAATACACAGATATTATTTAAATTTAATGCCAGACCTGGTTAATGATATTAATCATCTAGAAAAACTATTTTAAAAGTTCCAAGCAACATGAAATTTGAATGAGGATTTTTTTCTAATGTGCTGACTTTAATACATCCTCAGATTGGTCTGTAAAGCAGACTACTAGTACTGGAGGGGCATGTTTACAATCGGTGGTTACTGGCTTAAAAAAAAACCTGCCAATTGTTTATAAGTTGCTGTTTTCTTCCTCATGTTGTCCCTCCACCTTGCTGCTCCAGCATGACTGTCACTCTTCTTGTGTTTGGTTCCACTTTTTGATTAAAATAAATAAATAAATTCCTTTCATTACCTAATCTTTGCTTAATGACACAGCTGATTTTATTAAGGTTAATTGCAGTGACATTTTTACAATATTAAAAGGTACTGTATGTAAGATTCTGGCCGAAACTGGTACTGCAATCATGTGAAACCGTGGCCTTTATAAGAAATTGT